>CANUEP010160537.1:0-65030 GCA_947857235.1 Jatropha podagrica
AATCAGAGATAACAATTCTGACCCAGCCTTAATATTAAGGGCTGTTCTCATCTTGGGCCCATATCCATTTAATAAAAATATTTTCTCATGCAATATTTATTTGTCATAATATGATCAAACTATTCCTATCACATAGTCTCCAAATATCAATCGTTCCATAAAGTTTTACAATCACTTAACATTATTATTACTATAATACAATCTTATCATAACTGCTGATTTTCTACTACTATACAATTATAAGAATTCTAAATAATTGTATCTTATACCTTTAAACAATTCTTACATAACCTTGAAAGAAAAGAAAGCTAAAACTCCAAATCCTACCAAATGATTCACAATCCCCTGAAACAATATAAGGGATAAGGGGGGAAAGGGGGGTGAGTATAAAACTCAGTGAATAATAACATATAATACTAAATCCACATATTCACACAAATGATATATAAGGCGTTCTGAATGAACACTCTCCATTCACACAATGACAATCATATCATTCACAAACAACTGCAACTATATGCATATCAAGTGGTGTTAGTCAGTGAAATCACCTTAACAGGACCATGCTCTCCCCAAGCATGCTTTAATATCCATCATATCACATCGTGTGATCCCATGGTCCTACGACTTGTGCTCCCAGGGAGCCCACCCCCATTCGGGCAAAACCATAAATAGATAAAACATTTTTTGCAAAATAATTTTCTTTATGAAAATCATTCTTACCATACCCGTGCTCTCAACCCAAGTGATTCACATCATTCCAACTCCCACACAACAACCACATATCATCATGTACAACCATTTATTCACAGCATTCATCATTGCACAACCATTCATCAACATACTAGGTATGCAAGAATTTAGAAATAATAAGCACAATGCATAAAATAAATTATGATGTAATGAATTTAGTAAAACATTATATATTATTACTCACCTAAAAGCAAGAAGTTGATTTCCACAGATCAACTCGACTTTCACAACAGTTTATTGAGCTTCCTCAACCTAATATCAAACTACATTTCATATTCAGTCATTTATTATCGTTT
Organism: Jatropha podagrica; assembly: GCA_947857235.1. Lineage (NCBI taxonomy): Eukaryota > Viridiplantae > Streptophyta > Magnoliopsida > Malpighiales > Euphorbiaceae > Jatropha > Jatropha podagrica. The sequence goes on from CANUEP010160537.1 coordinate 1,050, forward strand.
TATTCACAATATCTATTTATACTCTACTTTCATCAAATGTTATTATTTATACTTTTAAAGTAAATAAATTAAATATACTGTAATTAATTTGTGTTTAATTAGTTAATTTGTTTCTTTATCGACTTATTTCTTTATTTAATATTTGAATTCATTGTTTACTACAATAGATTTTATCTCTAAGCAAATATTTCTTTTCTGTCAAAAATTCGACAACATCACCTTTGTAAATTAAACTGCCTGAATTTTACACATCACAATACACAGCCCCTCCATCGGGCAATTTCACAGTCATACCCCATCCACCAATCTCAATCTCACTCAAATTTCAATTTCGGTATCTATATTGTTCTACCTTTAACAATTCAACTGTCTTTACTTTACATTTTTCCCAATTCATAAAACTTTATCACTTTTGTTTGTAATCCATTTAAATTAGCTCGTTTCACTAATAAATTTGGAAATTTATTTTACAAGTAACTTTCATGTAGTTTACTTAATTATAATTAAGCCAATTTAATCTAACAGTAATAAACTTCTAACTTGAATTTTATACTGAAATTAAGCGACTGAAATATAATTTATACCAATCGCGATTCGGGCTCAATGTGCGAAATGCAGATTTCTACCTCTCGAGTACCTCACCGGACCGCCGCCGGCCGGTCACCAGACCACCGTCAGTACCACCGTGTGCGGTGGCCGGACAAATCAAACTGCCCATAATTCAACAAGGATACCACCATCCGACTCCAAATTCACCGAGGACTCCATTTCCATCATCAATCAAGTGAGATCAAGCCTCTATCACTTCAGATCGAGCTCGACAGTAACCGTTCCTCCATCTTCAACGGCGGCTTTGTCCTCCATGCGCCATTGCCGGAACTAAAGATGGACAAGTGATCGCACGAAGGAGAGGAGTCGATTGGTATCCCTCCTTCACGCTGGAATCGCTGGAAATAGTCCAATCTCGCCAGAAAATTGAAATGATGGACTGTCGAAGGAGACAGTCGCGTCGTGAGGAGAAGCTCACGTCTTGACTGCTGTGGGCTTGATCGACGTTGAGGGGAGCTAGTAGCATGGTCGGTTGCATGAAAAGGGGCGACCATCGGTTGTCTTCGTCGGCCTGGTGGTCTGGGACGGAGGGGAGAGGGCTGGCTGGGTGTGTCGGGGAAGAAGGGTGAACGGGAGAGAGAAAGAGAGAAGAGGAAATTTTATTATTATTATTATTATTATTATTATTATTATTATTATTATTATTATTATTATTATTTTTATTATTTTTTATTATTATTTTTAAATGGTTTCGGTTCGATTTGAATCGATTCGATCCACTTTACCAACTCAGTTTGGTTTTCCGTTGATTTAAAGATTTTCAATCGAGTTTAACTATTTAAATTTGGTTTTCGGGTTCCGTTTGCGGCATAAAATATTATTTTTCTGCTAATTCTCATTGGTGAAAATTTATAATTAAATTTTAAATTAAAATTTTATAAAAATAAATTAACGGGTTATTTCAAATTTGAAGTTTTAAACCACCACTAAATTACTTATTAATAAACTCATTTAAATCAAAATCAAGCTTGAAATTCAAAGAAATCAAGACGTCCTTTTTCTTAACCTAGTTCGGCCATTCCTCAAAATCAAAGGGAAAAGGGTTTCTTTCCCAACTCATTTCATAAATCCTAAGAAAACACAATGCAAAACTCATTCAAGTTCGAATTTGGTATAAAAATCAAAGGGCACAAGGAACCTTTTGCCTTGAGTGGTTCGACCACTCCTAGTTAGAGGGGAAATGGATGATTCCCTTCCCTTCCAAGCATTCTACCATGCTTAAAATTCATAGGAAAACACTTTAAAGCAACTAAAATCTCATCCTCAACACATTTCACACATTCACAAAAATTCATCATAAAACCTAGAAATGGAAAACTTAAGAAATTGAATGGGGAAATGAGATAATAGAGCACTAACCTCTTGAATGAGCTTGAATAAGGTTAGAGAACACTAATCCTTAGCCTTCTCTTTGCCTTTGGTGGAGGGTTCACCAACTCTTCAAAGTAGAAAAATGGCTCATTAAAAATAAAAAATTAACACTAGAAAGAAAAGAGCATGGCTTAATGCTTTAAAACAACTAAAATCTCATCCTCAACACATTTCACACACATTCACAAAAATTCATCATAAAACCTAGAAATGGAAAACTTAAGAAATTGAATGGGGAAATGAGATAATAGAGCACTAACCTTTTGAATGAGCTTGAATAAGGTTAGAGAACACTAATCCTTAGCCTTCTCTTTGCCTTTGGTGGAGGGTTCACCATTCTCTTCAAAGTAGGAAAAGGGCTCATTAAAAATAAAAAATTAACACTAGAAAGAAAAGAGCATGGCTTAATGCATGAATTCTATGGCTAATTCTAGAATTATACTTATTAAATCACAAAACCCAAAAGTTACAACTTACCTCCTTTAATGACAATTCCAAAACCAAAGCTTAAGAACTCCAAATTCAACTTCTACTACTTAATTGTCAAGGTTTAATCAAAATCCTATGATTTAATTGGGTGGTTTAGTGGTATTTGGAGGTAGGAAGGTGAAAGAAAATGGAGGAAGAAGGAAGAAGGAAGAAGAAGATGGAGTGGAGGAAGAAGAAGGGAGGAGAGAGAAAGTGTCGGTGATTTAAGTGGCAAAGTCAAACTTTGCTTCTCATTTATGCTAAATCAATGGCTAAGATCAAATCTTAGGTAATCTCATCCAATGGCTTCAAATATTCCTCAAATAATTTATTTCTAAATATTATTTAACTCCACAAATTAATTAAATTAACTTCTTAAAAATAATTAACTATTTATTCCTTAATATACCACAATAAAAATAATATTCGTTAGTTGCCGCAATTCTCCAAAAATATTTATAAAATATTCTCTACCCATCTAAATCATGCAAATATGCTCCAAAAATATTAATTAACATATTAGACACATGTAGTAATTTTTTTGGACCGAAATAATATTAAGTTCCGGACTGATGGTACTATTCACAGACCAATAAATCACTATTTACGACACCGAAAAATTAAGCTGTTATAACAATTCTTTATTTATTTTACTAACTAATATAATAAAGTTTTGAAATCAAAACCTTGAATTCATTTACTTTGCTTAATCTTAGATACAACTTAAAATCTCATTTCCAAATACTTTATTAAATCTAATCAAATGCAAATCCAATTTTGTATTTTATTAATTTAGTTATTCTTTCATCAATTTATTTCTTACTTAATAATATAATTTATTATTTTTATAAGTTTATCTTTCTTTTCTTTTTCTATTATAATTTGGCGATATTCTTTTTATAATTTAAGCTACCCATATTTCACATTTACCACAATAACGTACAAACCATCCATCAGGTAAATTTCATAATACTACCCATCCACCATTTATCCACATTTCTATTCATATCAATTCATAATCAAAATTCAAATCATGTCAATTTGCTCAGCTCACAAAAAGCATAATAATTCAAAATTAATTCAACTACAATTAGGATTTTTTAACTCATCTTAAATGGCAAATCATATATATATATATACATATATATTAAATTTCCATGCAATTTGCTTAACTAATTCCAATTTCCTAACTTCACAACTTCATTCAATCAGTATTACAATTAATCAATAAAAAATTACAATTATTTTAACTAAGCATTTTTTTTAAATTAATGCATAAAATAAGCACCAAACTTTGGATGAAAAATCTAATTATACCATAGTATTACTCACGTCAGGATAGGACACTCTCTCTTAGAGCCCTGCCACAGCTCCATCGACAGAAGCACCATAAACGGTGGTTGAAATTCTGTCCTTGCCCAGAATCAGCGAACTCGTTTATCGAAATGACCAAAATTTTAAGAGGAGTTTAATTTTAATAACAAAACCTACTAATTTGTTCTAATTCAAATGAATTAAGGAAAAGTCCCAAAATTTCACACTCCAAAAACCTAAATCGCAATCCAACTCAATATTCAAAGGAATGTCGAAAATAATTTAAAGGAAATTGTTATGCTGGAAGGAAGGGTGGATTTTGAACTCATCGTTGACCTTAGAGCTCATAAAAAATGCAAGAAGATAAAACTGCCATGGGAGACAGCAACACCACAGAAGAAGGAGAAGGCTCATCTTGCAAGGAAGGTGCTTCGATGGTCTGAGCAACAGCTGGGGTCGAAGTCGCTAATCCTCATAGTGTCGATTGTCGCCTCCTCCCCATCGGATAGTGGTCGAGAACGGATTGGAAGAGAGACGAGCCGCTGAGTCGGGGAGAGAGGAAATGGGCGAGAGAGAGAAAACGGGAGGATGTTTTTTTTTTTCTCTCTTTTTCTCTTATTCTTCTTTTCTTTTCCCTTTATTATTATTATTATTATTATTATTATTATTATTATTATTATTATTACTATTTCAGTTATTATTATTATTGTTATTTTTCTTTAAATTTTTGTCTCATATAATTGATTTCTTTGAAATTTCCTCAAATCCATGCTATGATTATATATATATATATATATATATATTTTTTTATATATACACTTACACTTATTTTATCATAATATAAAATAAAAATAACACTTTAACTTATTTTATCAAATGCACATCATTAATAAATAATACTAATAATTATTCTTGATTCTTATTTGACAAATACTTAGAAATAATAATAATAATACTAATTTTTATTTTAATAATTAAATACTACCAAACTATTTAAACAAACTCGATTGTTCAATAGTTAAAAGAATAAAATTGTATAATACAAATTTAGAAAATTATCAGATAAGGAATTATTTTTTGTGCTCTTTTGGTGTCCAAAAATTGGGATGTTATAGTAGACTCTCAAATTTTACCCCTAAAGGCTCAGTGATGATAGAACGTTTTTAAAATAAGTTTGGATCGGGATTCTCGATCGTTCCAATTTTCAGATCAATGGTTTGTGGCTGAGATAGTGCAAGCGTTTAACCATTTTTACGTTTTTTGGGTCACCAAGCATTTCGCGATAAAATCAAGCTAAAGAAGCGCATCGAGCTGCCCGATGCACTACCTTATTTTGCGTGCTAGCCAGTTTGATTTTATAAAATTGGGCCCGATCTTATTTTGAGGCTGCAAGTGGCATTTTTGCCACATAAGCCCTAAATAGTGCTACATATTCTCATTTGTGTATAAATAAAGCATTAGAAATTGTGTTGAAGGAGGATTTTTTTAGAACCTTAAGGAAACTCCACTAATTTAAAAACTCAACTAAAAATCAAAGAAGAACTTGCTTTCTCCCTTAGATTTAGGTTGTAATTCATTTTCTTTGATTGAAAAACCTTAAGGATTCATGGAAAAGTCCATACACACGTTTACCTAATCTCAAACTCAAATTGTTGGTCTAAAACTCAACTTTTGGATTTCTTTTATTCATTCTCATATAAACCCTGGAAAATATTTAAAAAGGTAGTTTTTGAGGGCCTTTAATCGTTTTCTCCATCTCCTTTTCATTTTATTTTGGTGTTAAATCACCATTTTTTAGACTGATTTTGAGGGAAACCTGGGATCAACCAAAAGAGGCTATTTGTATTGAAATGGCACACTAAGAACCATAGTGGCACAGGCCACTACGTGTGGCATGCACCACAAGCAAGTGGCTTGCGCCATTTCTCCATAGACTTGGCCATTTAAGCTCTATTTCAACCTGACTTTCCTGATCAGGAAAATGCCTGGCGCCATTACGTGTGGTGCACGCCGCACTTATGTGGCACACGACACTTTTCCTATTGCTCCAGACACTTCATTTCAAAAGTCCAAATTGACAAACAACTATAAAACTGACCCTATTCAGATATCTAGTGGCAAAGCTCTAGCCTTTATTAGTCTAAGATGCATTTCTGTCCACAAATGGATTTAATAAACATCACTAAATAAGATCTTGAGTAGCGATGGCTGTATGTGTTCATCATTCATGATGAACATCAAGACCTTAAACTCTAATCTTATCCTAATGTTTAAATTATTGCCTTTTAAATTAATGCCATTTACTTTTAAGCACCTTTAATATTCTGTCCTTTAAATTTATGCATTTTTATTCATTGTATTATGATTATTGTTGCACTAACTCATTATTCATTAATCTTTGAACATAAGCATGCATAATTTTAATCATTAGTTGAATGAATGAATGTCTTATGATTCTAAGTGTCTTGTATGATTTTGTGGACGTTATTTATGTTGTGTTTACGTTGTATGGTAATTCTTTATTGCTTTGGTTTTATTTTGTATATTAGCTAAATGTAAAGGGTCCTAAGTGGATTCCTAATAGTTGCTTGCTTATAATATTTATGGGTATTTGGGAAATTTTGAGAGCGCCAAGGGCAGATTGTATTCTAGAAAATTGGTTGTATTCTTTCACCTCCCCCCTTTCTTGTGGATGTTTTATTTTATGTTTTATGTGTTTTACCAATTTGTATGATTGATGTGATTTTTTAAAATGGCATCAAAATACATTTTACACCTCAATTAGAGTTAATCTTATTATTATTTATTGTGAATTAATAGACAACGAGCAATCAATTTAACCGGGCGATATAAGTGCCTAATATATTCCCAGTATCATACCTAACTTTGAACCCTATCTCTGATTTCAAATCGAGTTAGTTGATTCCAAAGAATGAACTAATTTGAGAACTTTTCCTAAAGAGGGTGGCGACTCCTAAAACTAAAACTCTTACTAATGTTAGAGATCTTTTTATAATCCCTTTTTTTTGAAAGGATTGCCATTTTTGAGTATTAATTGAACGAGTTTAATAAAGAGAAAATCACATTATTAAATAAAATCAATCAAGCCCATTCTAATTCAATTTTTTCTTTCATGGAAAAAACCACTCGTCCTCAGTCTGGTGACTCCACTAGGGATCAAACCTATAATCTTTGATTTTCGATTTTCGATTTGAGTAGAGAGTTGACTCCAAAAAGTTATCCACTTATTCACAATCTTTAATTCTATTATTTAACTTCTAATTGAGTTTACTTTATATATATATTTATATATATAAATGTCATTCATGCATGTCTCTTTTTAGTCTCTTTTCTACCTTAAACCCTAAAAGTGGTATTGGGGGTTGTGATCTTTTCACTCTATTCGACTGTTTAGATCCACAACTAATATACACCATCCATAAGTCAAGTATCTTTTGGTATATTAAAAGAATTGGCACAATTCGTTATCACTGTTGGTTTAGACCCAAAGCTAAAACCAATTCTCACTTGTGGGACCCAAGACTTAATAAATCCTACCAAAGCTCATGTAATTGACCCTAATTCTTACCTTTAAGATTACCATAATAAATTTATGATTATTTTATTCATACAATTAATACGAAAGGCATCGATCCAAAATCCCATGATGGTTTATGCGCCCAACCAATATGTCCTAGGATTTTAGAAAGACCTATGACTTTGAATCATGTGTGAGAGATAGAAGGGTGGAGATCATGCATTTCTCAACTCATGTTCCCCTTTGTTCATATATACTTATGTTATATTATGTTGTGTTTTTATCATGCATCACTTAACTTATTGTATTGTAGCCATATAGGTATATTCTATCATGGTTCGATCCTGATGTTTGAAGCGTTAAGGGTAAAGGACTTAAGAGAAGTGTTAAAAGCAAAACAAGCAAAATGAGTTCTTTTTAATTTTGACCATATGTTCCAAGCCTAAGTGCCTAAGAGGGAAACTCCTTCGATTTTGACGCCAACTAAAGAAGAGAAATTAGAAGAGGCTCATCAACTCTTGCTTGAAATTAAGCAACCACAACTTGAAGCCATACCCTCTTCCAAGGTGTGGAGGCACATTTCACACTCATGCACAATATTGCCAACTGCCTTGTAGAAATTGGGCATTTCACTTTAGAGGATGCTAAGCCATATCAAACCTCTTAAAATTTGAATTTCAAAAGTTATAAATATGTAGTTAGGGACAAAAGAACTATCAATGTAAAAAAAGTCAACTTTTGGAAATTAATGAAAGTTAGTCTATTTTTAGCTAAATATTGTTAATGCCCAAAAGAAAAAGCAAAAGAACAAAAGAAAAGAGAAGAAAAGAAATTCTTGAATTTATATAAATAAAGAACCCTGCTCAAGTATTATCACACTTGAGGCAAAAATAACGGATATAAAAATAATAAGCAAAAGGTTATCATAAATATTGGCTATAAAATAGGGTGTAGTTTGATCCTATCAGTTCTCAAGAGCCCTTTTCTAATCTTTGTCTCGAGCAGTTATGGTAAGGCCACGATGAAATGTAACATTAGTTGCATTTCACGATGTTGTGTTGTGTGATTGTATTTTTGTATGCTATACCATATTCATGCTTTCACACATACATGCATCACGTGATGTTTTCTAACATTTATTTTGTACAGTCAAGATAGCAATAAGAAGAGAGAAAGCTTCTCAAGACATCAATTGGTTAAGAGTGGATAATCCTTGGTTAGAGTTGAAGAATCTTTAATCCCCTTTGACCTTCCCATTTCAATTTCCACCAATTCTTTATGCAGGAGTTTTGAGATCGAGAATGCTCCAATTCAAGCAGATTTATCAATTTTTACTTCTACCTTTGTTGATAATATGGGTGAAACTAGTGTTTTCATTTTGGAAATTGAGAAAATAGTTGAGAAGATAATGGCGGCTAGCCTAAAGAAGCTCCTATGGCCAAATAAGAGTAAAGACCATATGATAATTGAGGATGATAAAGCCAATGGCGAATCTGAGAAAAACGAGCAAATGGATGACATTTAGCAAGATAAGGAATTCTTCACTAAGAAATTGCCCACTAAGAAGGCTGATTTGAAATGATCATTTCAGAAAAGTTTAAAAAGCTAGACAAGAAACTAAACAAACTTCACTTCTTTATGAAGTTGAAAGGGATGGATCAGTATGTGGATATTGATGATGATGATGATGAAGAAGGCTTGAACAAAAGAGCATCATTCCATTAACCTACAAGATGCTTAAGGTGTTGAAGTATGATGGCACGGGCCATCCCAAGCTACATGTCATACAGTATAAGGCAATAATGGAGTTGGCGGGTCTGCCGTCAATAGAGATTTTTAAAGATGTTCGCTATGTCTTTGATAGAGTTAGCTTGGACTTGGTATTATAATCTAAAGAAGATAAAGAGAGACCGAAATGAGATCACAATAGTCTTCCTAAAGGAGTATGCTTACAACCTCCAGATGAGCGTCAACTTGAGAGATCTAGAAGCTATAGTGTAGAAGAGTGACGAATCTTTCACTGATTCCATGGCTAGATGGAAAGCATAAAGTTATGCAAATGAGAAATCAACTCGACACTAAGGAGGAAATCAAAATCTTCATTAAAGGAACCCTGCCAGATTTCTGAGAGAAGTTGTGTACATACCCTTGACTGAGTTTTCACAAGTTTATGAAGTTGGGACCGCCATAGAGGATAAGATAAGGGAGGACAAGAAATATGGGAAATGTTTAGGGAGCTTCCATAAGTCCAGTTTCCAAGGGTTAAGTTCTTCTGGGAAGACCTTGAGTTATAAAATAAGAATACCACAATAACTACCCTAGATTTGAGAGCTATCAATATTTAGCAAAGGAGATTCTCCAACTTTGGTACTCCTCTCTCAAAGGTGTTAGAGAAAGTCAAGTCAGAGGGTTTGTTGCGATTGCTAGCACTGAGACCACCTCCGGAACCTTTTCCAAAGAACTTCAATCGTGATGCTTACTGTTAGTTTCACCAGGACAACGGTCACACTACAGACCAATGTCTTTGGTTGAGACATAAAATCCAAAATCTTATTGATGGGGGCAAAGCATAGATTCAAAAAAATCTAGGTTGAGCCTGCTTGTTTGGGTAGAAGCTTTGATTACTGTTAAAGTTGAGGAAGTTGAAGTTATTGTGATTTGAAACTAGTAATCAAGCACACTAACGGAAATTGGGAAGTCAAGGAATATATGTTGAAGCCTTATATTGACTATTTGCATGTTGTTATTCAGAGCATCAAAAGAGTAACCTTCATGCACACAAGCAGAGTGAACAACCAAGTACCAAACACTTTGGCAAATTTAGCATCAGCCTGGGAAGAGATTTGAGTTATTGTTAAGAAGTCATTTATGATGTCTTCGGGTTTCATGAAGGAGAAAGAGGAACATCCATGGTTTCATAATGTTTTGCAATGGATGACTAAAAAGGTTTATCCTAACTTAGATACTAGAGATGACAAAGAGCTCTACAACATTTAGCATTATAATTTGTAATCTCGGACAATTAGTTGTATGAGAGAATGTCAAACAAGTATTATTGAGATGTGTATTAAGGAAAGAAGATGAAGAGATCATATAACAAGTCCATGTAGGTGTTTGCAGCACCCACATGAATGAAAAAGCACTAGCTAAGAAGATTCTCAAATAAGGATTCTTTTGGTCAAAAATGGAAAAGAATTGTATTTCTTTTGTAAAAAGGTGTTTCGAATGTCAGATTCAAGGAGACCTGAGTCATATTCTACCTTTAGAATTACATCATTCTATTTCGCCATGATCATTTGTAGCTTGGGGAATAGATATCATTGGAAAAATTTCACCACCAAATTTTAATGGACATGAATTTGCAATGGTTGTAGTGGACTGTTGGTCGAGATGGGTCAAAGAAGAGTCTTTTAAGAACATCATGCCAAGCAAATGGCCAAATTCATTGAAAAGTACCTAGTTTATAGATATGGAATCCGCCATCATATAGTGACAGATAATGGAGTTGAGTTCTAAGCGAAAGTAAATAAATTATTGGAAAAGTATGGAATTGAGCATGATAAGTCTTCATCGTATCAACCACAAGCTAACACGGTAGTGGAAGCCACAAACAAGAAAATCAAGAAGATATTAAGGAAAATGGTGAAAAATCATTGAGATTGGGCAAGCAAGCTGTAATATGCTTTGTAGGGGTATAGGACCATTACCAAATTTGTAAATGAGGTAGCTCCTTATTCTCTAGTCTATGAAATGGAAATCTTGTTACCAATAGAAATCGAAGTGCAGTCCTTGCGCATGATGATGGAATCCAAGATTCTAGAATGTCAATGGGCAAAGAATCATTATCAAGAATTAGCATTCCAAAATGAAAAGAGGCTTAATGCCCAATTCATGGATCGACTGTATAGAAGGAGAATAACTAAGCACTTCAATAAGAGAGTTCATCTGAGGCTCCTCAGAGTAAGAGATTCAGTTGTAAAACAAATGTGGCGAAATATTCATGAATTGAAGGGGAAGTTCAGGCCTAATTGGGAAGGTCCATTTATGATTAAGAAAATGTTTTCAAAAGGTATAGTGAAGCTATCAGACATAGAAGGCAATGAATTCACAAAACTAGTCAATTTGGATAGATTGAAAAAATTTTATGTATTAATCAAAACGTTTATGGCAAAACTCAATTAATAAATTCACCTTTTCTGTTCTTATTAACTTTAAAGCTTGTTATGCTAAGTTTGTCTTGATATGCAAATGATGTGAATCTACATTAATGACATAGAATAATAGGAAATATATCAAGCATTTCCAAGTAAAAGACATTTCATTCATAGTATGTGCATCCATTTATATAATTACACTGTCAATAATTTTCTAGTGCATATCATTAGAAAGCAAGATAGATGCATCTACATGCCAGATCCTAATAGAAATCTAGTACTCAATAAATCAACTGACTTAGAATTAGCACCAACTTCAGAATAAGCCTGCGGCCAGAGCGGTATAATTTTCAAGAAGAGGTATTGACTACATTAGAAATGTATACAGTCGTGTGACTACACCAGGTGGAAATAAAGTGAGACAGAAATCACAAGATAATAAGGTCACCCTAAATTAAGTGTAATTAAGAACTGTCTGATGGCGACTATACCTAGAGTCCCAAGCATATTCTCCCAACCAAGTAAATGTCTTAGTAAGAATAAGAGGGAATGGCTTGTGTCTCCTAGACATTTGCTCAGCTATGGGCTCACTTTGAAGGTTGCCATAGTCATCAATACCACTTAGTAGTAAGTATCCAGCTCGAGCAATATAGGAACCTCTTCAGTCATGGGTGTGCTCCTAGAAATGATGTGAAACTCCTCAAATAATGGACAAATCTCGAAGTCATTATGGTAAAATAGATTGTCTGAAGGGTCAAAATGGTTAATCAACCATTGTAAGCCACAATGGCCTTAGCAGTTAGCCCCTATTCAAATTACGTTAGGGGGTCTTTTACTTTTGTTAGATCTAGAGAGATACTATGAGTCCTCCGTCCTAGATTCCATCGTCACGGCCATTTGGTTCACCTGTGCTACCAAAAAGTGCCATGCTTACTTTACTGTTGCTGATGGTTTAATTATCGTAGACTACGAAGACCCTGGTCGTGCTTTTGGTTTTCATTCCCGTCATCATATTAATGATAAATCATCAATCATCATGCTCTTCCATAAGAACAGTTCTAGTTGAACCCAAATGTTCTAGTAGTAGCTTAGCTCATTGAGTTTGAAAGGTGAAAGCAAATCCCAGTCTTCTAGGGTGAAACTATGAAATAATGCTTCAAATATAAATACCAAGGACTGATCCATGAAAAATGATGAATAAATGAAGAGTTTGGGGGAAGTTTTTGAGTTCAAGCTTCGGCTGGAAAGAGAAAAATAAGGTTTTGAAGCTCGTAACAGTGTTATAGGCTTTTGTAGCAAGAAATAAAAGGACAAACTTGATAGTTGGCTGCCACTATAGGACAAGTTGTGCACGCCACTGCATGTGGTTGTAAGCCCCATCCCAGGTGCTGAGGGAAAGACTTGAAGGATGAAGTCTGACCGGACAGTCCCATTAGTTGGTTTGTCACAGAAAATTAGAAATGCCGACACTGGATGGAACCCCGCTATGGTCCCCCTCACTTTTTTTTTTGTGTTGTTAGTCCTGTTGTGACTAGTTGTCTCATTAATTGATTTGATTACCAATTTTATTAGTTATATGGCCTTGTTTAGGGCTTAAGTGGTGTCAGGTTGGCTTTGTGGAGCGCTTTGGCTGTGTGTGGTCTGTTAAAGTCACCACCTTAATTTATTTTCATTTTCAAGGAAAATATATGGTAAAAAATCCTATGATTGACTCCTTAAGTGTGCCACAATTGATAAAATGTACTAGCCTCGAATCATTGGGTTCAAGGAGTAGGTTTTTGGCTTCATTGCTTGTGGATCAAAAGTATGGGTCTAATTGAAAATAAAAAATCATTGTTTTGCATGAATATCAATTTATTGATGCATGGGCATACTTATAATACATGGCAATATTTGGAAAATAGTGCATTAAAAGTAAGCAACTAGAATAAAGGTTGTGTAATTCAAAGGGAAGCCCAAATCTAGCATCATTATCGAGGATTCTAGGTCTTGCAACACATTCCCCTAACTCCTGACCAGTCAGTTCGATCAAAGTCCTGCTACCTAGGCTGAAATCCATAGGTATGCCTTCATACCTCGGTTGTATGAGGATTAGGGTGCACAAAGTTCTACCATTAATAAGGATGGTAGGGTTTTGAAGATGCCACTCTTGGAGTGGGCTTACTAGTATGCCAGCTGATTTCGAGCTGAGTTTTAAAATTGGGCATAGTTTGCCGGATGTACCAAGCTCAAAGCATGCATGGTGCTGGATGAACTAGGCTTAACAGTTGATAAGGTGTCGAACGGACCGTTCTTAATTGACAAAGTCTGAGTTTGAGTGATTATGCCCTCATGCCTATGACGCAGCCGAATCAGAGCTCCATGGTGAGTTGTTGACCAAAGAGGTCAGGTCTTCCTCTAAATATAAGATAAGGTAGGGCGCAAGGACCCATATTATAGTCTTATATAATATTGTTAAATGATGAATCATTAATCAATTACTAGATTTAATTAATAATGAATAACCTAACTAGTAACTTTGGCCTAAGGAAGGTCAAAGTGTGATTAAAAGTCGAAAGGATCGACTTTTAAGACCCAATTCAGGCTTTAAACTCAACTATGGAAGACCAACAAAGTCAGACTTTGTGACCGTAGAATTGAAAAAGTGGGAATGAGAGTCGTTGATGCTTGAGAAGCACTTGATCAAGCAACAAAAAGGGTGTGAAATGAGGCAGGATTGTGCCTTTATAGGCAAAGGTGGTGGCTGAGCCAGCCTAGTCGGCACCCGACCACCCCATTATTGACACTCGATGCCTCTAGGTTTGGGTCCCTACGGTAGCCTAATCGACACTGCCACTAGGTTGGCCGGCGCCGATCATGGCTAATTGCCAAGATGCCTTTCCCCTTTGGTTTCTGGGTTTTCGGGCTTCCAGGAGTCTGTTCGAGACCCAAACGATGTCCAATTGAGCTGATTCTCACACCATTGGAACCATAGTGGAATTTTCTAGTCCGGTGCTAAAATCATGGTCAATAATGGTGCAAGGCATAGCCACAATGATGCAAACCACTAGGTAGCAGACAGCTAGAAACTTCATAGTTTTTTTATCTTTCGACTCTCAGAGTCGATAAGAAGTGTGAGCATCAATTATAAAGCAAAAAATACACCATCACAACTCGAAAATGTGTAAAGAAATTGGCATTTGCCTTCATATAAATAAAATGTATGTTTCTTTACAAAAGACTATTCCCCATACTGATCCTGAATACAAAAGAGTAAAAAGATAAAAAGGTGGACTGGGGCAGCAAAATCAAGATACATATGAAGTCGTCTCCTCCAAGTCATCGCTACCAGGCTCCTCGATTTCTTTAACGATTACTGGCATACATCTACCTTTGAACTAGCTTGCTTGCCATGTTGAAATCCCCAGCCTCGACCCGCTGGAGGCCGCATGCTATCTCTATATATGCATTCATACACATTAGTAATTAAACATTATGCATTGTATATTTTTCTTTGCGTTGTTATTTTTATACTTATAGATATGTGTTCGTTTAAGATCCTCACCACCTCCAACTTGAGGCTTGTCGCTTCATACAGTTGACGCACCTCATTGTAATCAGTGATAGACACTTGTAGTATGAGACATGGGTAGCCAATAAGAGAGTGAAATAATTCAAAACAAGTTGTCAGAAGAAGAGAAGAGAAGAGAATACTTACATGGGCGTAGCTAGGTGGAGATATCCAATATGGGATCATGAGATGGGTTTCCAACATGCCTTGTGTTGTCTACCCTATGTTCTTTGAAATAAAGGAGAAGGAAGCACCTAGAACGTGCTTCAGCTTATCGATAATGACAACCATATCTAGAGCCTTGGAATTGAAGCCCTCCTCATATGCTTGCTGTGCTGCTATCGTTGCAAGAATAAAGCAAAGTCAATGAGTAAAAGAAAGAGACACTAGGGAAAAACCCAAAATAGAATAAAAGGAGATAAAACTCACTCGAGCTAGGGCATTGCCTTGATCCCTATCAAGCTCATCCACCTTGACGAAGGGGTCAAACTCAGAGGGTGGAGGGATATGGACTAGAAGTTGAGTCTACACAAAGATTGCATAGGTGCTAGGTACAAAAGCATCCGAGTGATCAGTAGCATCCGATCCTCTTCGTGTAGTTGCGATGTCTTGCTCTAGCTTGTTAAACTGGGTGGACAACATATAGTCTGGCACATTATGAGGCACCCTCCTCTTATCTGGTCAAGATCCCATTTTTACACCCTCTCACCGAGGTAGTACATATCATAGAACAAACCAAGAAGGAGAAGCTGCCTTTGTTGGTATCCAATTATTGCCTATACGAAGTTAGGTTATTCAATTATTCCCCCCCCCCCCCCCCAATGGATACCTCACTATCTGCAAAAATTACAAAAAAACAACAACAACAACAAAAACAAAAATCAGAAAAAAAGAAGAAAAAGAAAAAAAAAAGGAAAAAAAAAAGAAAGAATAATAATAAAGTCATTATTAGGTGACAATTCACCCAATACTACGATAGGTTGTTCAACAGCTGGTAGAGTATTGATATATCTGAGGTAGTGTGAGCATACCTCTGGATGAATCTTTGGGCTCGGCCTCAAGGGAGAGTCCTTACATTAATATTAGCATTAAAGCCATACAAGCTTAGCGTAGGGAAGACACGATGTTCACAAGCCCAAATCTGTGCGAGGAATAAAGTGGAAGTCAGTGAATAAGAAATAAAAAGAGCAAGAAGAAAGTCGAAAAGAGGAAGAACCATAAAAGAGAATGTGACTTCATACCTCGATGATGCGCTTGTAGCCAACCTTCAGGACCTTCAGGTGCGTTCCTTAGACATAAAGGATGATATGATAGTACATGTACGACAGGGCATAAGCTCCCTAATTATACTACATAGTCGCATCCAAATCCTATAGAGGTGGCAGTTGTAAAATCCCATTTTTAAAATAATGATTTACCGGTCTGTGAATAGTATCACCGGTTCGAAATTTGATATTGTTTCAGTTTGAAAAAATTACTATTCATGTTTAATATAAAATGAGAGGTAGCAAAATTTGACTTGGATACTCAAAGTCAAGTAACTAACACTATTCCATTTCTTCTTCCCCTCGTCCATTTTGATGCTAACTTCCCTCTCTTCTTCCTCCATTTTCTTTCATTTCTCTACTCATACCACAAATTAAACAAATTAAACCTTAACTAAGTAATAAAACTTGGAGATTAAAGCTAAAGAAGTGATAATTGGTGGTTAGAAACAAGTAATTTGGAGTTTACTACAAATTCAGTAAGTTGTGAATTTTGGTTTTATGAATCAATTAGTGAATTGCATACCATATATATGTTAGAAGATGCTCTAAATCATGCTCCATCTCTTATTTAGTTATTTTTTTATTTTAATGTGTGGTTTTGTTGCTTTGAAGAGGTGGGTGAACCATCTTCTAAGGGCAAAGAGAAAGCTTAGGAGTAACGCTTTATAATCTCAATTGGGATTTTTTTGAAGGTTGGTGCAAGTATTACTTTCAATCCTTTCCATTTCTTTAAGTTTTCAATTTTTAGGTTTTATGTCATTTTTGGGGATTTTGAATGTGTTGTTGTAATTGTTAGATTTTGATTGCTTAAATGCATTTTCGAATGACTTTGGATTATGATGTAATGGTTAATTTGAAAAGAAATCATCTCCCCTTCATTTGCTAGAAGAGGCCGAACCTATCTAATGAAGGGCCTTAGTTATTCTTTTATTGTCTTTGCTTAATTTCGCTTCTAATTTTATTAGGTTGAGATTCAATTTGAACTTTAGATACAATAGCCTCTTGAAATTGGTAAAATCTAAGAAGAATAATAATTGTCAACTTAAATTGGTGAAATCTAAGAAGAATAATAATTGAACTTTAGTACTTACACTTAAATTGGTGAAATCTAAGAATAATAATTATTTTAAATGATTGTCAACTTACAAATGTATTCTTCAACTTTTGGTCCACAAATTGCCGATCAGTCTTTTTGGTGTGTGTCACCTCCAAAACCTCATGTGGAAGTGGTGGTCATTGTAATTCAGCTTCCTAAATATTAACCATAATTAGTACATTTTCTTGAAAAAAATAAATAAGTAGGCATTAAATTTAATTTGTACTATGTGAGGGATAGAGCCTCCCGTATGACGTGAAGGACCAACTCCTAGGCCACCAATCTCACTCAGTCTACTCTTGGAACACTTTTCAAATTTTGCTTTAAATTCCTCAGTCTCCCATTGTGGCTTCCAACTATTCCAAATATCATTAAGGATATATTTGGGCTTATACTTTTGCCATTTACCAAGCATGCCCCTATAGCGTTCTGCAGCCTTCTTACTCCAATTTTTTTTCACAGAGACCTCAATCTCCTCATTCCACATATAATGTTTCTAAATCCATAAAGAACCACAAAAAATATAGTCACATAAAATAAACATTGTATTCTACTTTTAATGTATAAGTGATATAATATCTTGAAGAAAATATACTCAAGGAGAGGAAAAGAATAGAGTATAACACCTTAAACTCTTCCTAGTAAATGTCCTTTATTTCTTGAGGCACAGACTTCCAATCGTAACTTGTAGGATCTAATTTCTTTACGAAAGATTCAGTAATTTTTCTGGCAAAAGTATATGGCTCCAAACTGAAAGTAAAAAGCAATCAATAGTTTTATGTTAGTAAAAAACTTTAAATTTGTAGAACCAAATTATGTATTCATAATAGAGTGTTTGAAAAGAATATACTTACTTGTTTCCTACAAGTTGAAGGACTACTCGATTGCCTGTAGTTGTAGTGGAGGCAGTTGAGGATCCAATACCTTATATTGGAGTAGCTGGGGTAGATGATGATAACGGTGCACTTGTGACTGGTGTAGAAGCAGGTGATGGGAGTAATTATGGTTATGGTGCTTGTGGTTGTGAATCAAAAACTCCCTATGCTGCTTGCGGTGGCTACGAATCAGAAGCTGGTTGATTTTGAGCTCTCCGTGAACGTCCACTTCCACCTCCCCTAGGTGCCATTGCAACATACCTACATTGCAATATTAGTAATGATCCAATTATTAGCATAAATCGTGTTGAAATTAAAGAATCATACAACAGAACATAATTGAGAAAAAGTGAAAAAAAATAGTAATAAGAAGTGGTAACTCACCCTGTTCCAAATTTTCTTTTTTGCTCTTTCTACTGCCATAGTTATGAGATGTTACGGAAAAAGAGAAAAATAAATATAATATAGTGGAAATCTTAAATTATACATACAAATAACAAACATTAATTACTACTATTTTAACAAACATGAATTATAAATTGCATATTAAATTATATTATTTAGTACAAAAGTCAAACAATTTCACCATTCATTTAAATCCTATTACATATTTCAGTGGAAGCAAATTTCTACATATTTAAATTATTGATCCTCATTCATCAGCACTATCATCACTTTGCTCATGATCATTTGATTCTGAATAAAGTTCTATATGATCATTTGATTACTCATCATTTGATTTAGCAATCTCGGAGGCTAAATCAATGAAATCACAATTTGGATCACGAAGTATAATAGTCTCATCGTCTCCCATAACATCAAATGGAATAGCTTCAATATCATCCCCTTGCAATGGCTCAACATCTGCTAATTGTGCAGTTGTAGATGATGCAGGCATTGCCAGAACACCTCTAGCTTTTATCTTACAAACAGCCCACCAATCACTCTTTTCACGTCTTACACAACATAATGTACTTTATCTGCTTGCATTGCCAAAATAAAAGGCTCATATCTATTAAATCTCCTTCGATGGCTAATCTCAATAAGCTTATATTGCTTGTGAATCTTCATCCCTATATTTGGGGTCTGATCAAACCATTCGCACTTAAACAAAATTGTTCTTTTTATTGGCAATCCTGGATACTCTAACTCAAGGATCTCTACCAGTAATCCATAGAAGTCGCTCTCATCCATACTATAATTGGTTCCCTTTATGCACACTCCGCTATTACTGGTTAATCTAGTAGAGCTGTGACTTTCTACTTGAAACTTGTAGCCATTGACATCATATCTAGAATATAAGTTCACAACTTTTAATGGACCTTGTGATAAGGCCTTGATGAATTGATTCTTGATGTAATTGCTTGCCTATTAAAATTTCATAATTAGAAATTTGACAAAATAGAGAAAATGTATAAAATAGTGTCATTGCGAAGTACTTACATATATTTTAAACCATAATGGAAATTCTTGTTCGATTTTGGAATCCAATTATTGATCAGTTATGTTAGGATCATTTTGACGCAGTGAATTGGTGAAAATCCTTTAAGATAAACAAATTGTCATGGCATATAGTAAACAATTCGTGCATTTGTGAAATTGAACGTTTAGATATTTTCACTTACTCAACATATGGATGCACTTCGCTGCAATTCAATAAAATATACAATTGAGCTGCATTGTATTCTTCTTTTGTCATAAATCGATGACTACATTTGCCAAAACTCCTACCTGGATGAGTGAATATTGAAAGATTGCCTTCAGGTTCTTCGTCATCCACCCCACCATAACCATTTCGTGGGATTTTTGTATGCCTTGTGTTCAAATGAGGCTCAAAATAATGTGAGCAAAATGATGTTGCCTCTTCCACTAAATAGGCATATTATGTTGATCCTTCCACACGTGCCTTATTCTTGACATTGGTTTTCAAAGTTCGAAGGTACTTAAAATGCATATATAAGAACAACAAGGGTGTGAGAAACACTTGTCTTTAGTAGAATTAGATTCAAAAAATATAATATTCATTGCTTATGTTACCTCTCAAATGGATACATCCATCAATACTGTACAGGTCTAGCTAGACTTGCTTAATAAGCTAAGTGCACTAGAAGATGTTCCATTGAATCAAAGAAGCTTAATGGGAAAATATGCTCCAACTTATAAAGTATTACAAGAATCTCTTGATGGAGTCTATTCATATCTTCTTTATTAATTACAGTGCAAGAGATCCCTGAAGAAAAGACTTATCTCAGTAAGTGCTTGCCACAAATTTGAGGGCAGCAGTTCACGAAATGCAATAGGCATCAATCTTTGTGTGAAGACGTGTCAATCATGGATTTTCATTCCGAACATTTTATATTTCCTCATATCTAAACAGCTTCCCATATTAGATGCATATGCATCTGGAAATCTTAATTTATTCACCCATTCACACAACACTTTTTTACTCGATTTGTCAAGGGTGTAGCGTGCTTTTGGATATTTGCCATTAATAGCATGTAACTTAGGGCGCCGACAAAACTCCTTCAAGTCTTCTCTTGATTTGGCATTGTCTTTTGTTTTCCCTTCAGCATTCATAACTGTGTTGAATATATTTTCAAAAAAAATTTTCTCGATGTGCATGACGTCTAGATTATGCGAATAAGGTTTGCACTCCAATAAGGTAAATCCCAAAAAATGCTCCTTTTCTTCCAACCACAAAGCTTACTAATTCGACCATTAACTTGATCAGCATTAAGTTCTGTATCCTTCTTCAAGGCTAATGCCTCTATTTCATTCAAGACATCAGCACCAGATCGGATAGACAGAGGATGTGCTGTCACCACTTTGTTCTTTCGAAATGCAGTTTTCTTTCTTCTAAATGGATGATCTAAAGGTAAGGACTTATGATGATTGTCAAACCATAACTGCTTACCACCTTTTGTGAGGGTGAAAGCCTCTGAATTCCCCCATACAATATGGACATGCTAATCTACCTACAGTGCTCCATCCAGACAACATTGACAATGCAAGAAAGTCATTGATTGTCCACATTAAGGCAGCCTTTATGACAAAATTCTGCTTCTGAGAAATATCATATGTGATCACACCAACTTCCCACAAATATTAAAGTTCTACAATAAGAGGTTGCAAGAACACGTCTATTGTAACACCCACTGCCCAATCTCGGGAAACCGGACGGCGGATGCCACATTCGGCGCCGGAGCACCGTCCTATTCTATTCATTAAATCCATATTGTATATTATAAGTGATTATTTTTCTATGTGAAGCAAGTAATTTAAAATAATCAATAAAGATTTTAGGGATAATCTTACCAAAAATTAAATTATGAAGGTAAATTAAAATTTTTTGCAAGAGTCCCCTTTAAAAATTTACTTACCACACAAAGAAATTAAATACACTTTCAATATTAGCCTCCAAACCTCACCTCCAATATTACTCAATTCATCAGCAAATAAAATAATAATACTTAATTGACCACCGATTTCATTAAAAATTTATTCAAATGCTTACAACCTCAATATTATTCACAAGAGTTTATACATGTCATGATTTACATTAATATACATGTCCTACCCAAAATGCTATATCTACCCTGATGCCCTTTTATGGTCCCGACAGGTGCTCTCCGCTCCTAATCTGCGTGTGATAGAAATTAACGTGCTGAGTGAAAAACTCAGTGGTGCTAAATAATTATAAATTAAAATATCCAAAGAACACCAAATAAATAATCACTAATAATATACTTTTTTAAACACCGAAATCGTAATAATTAAATACAAATATTTTGAAAGAACATAAGAAATTCACACTTAAAAATTTATTCCAACTCAAAATAAATAAGAAAATATCGTAAATGCCAATATATTTTTCGGTTTCAATATAATAAATTAAAATTCCCAATTTTATTTTATCTTAAAGCTTATACCGATACTAAAAGAATGTAAGTAGAATCGATCGTAGCCTGTGAAAGCGCCACCCACCAATTACACAATCGTAACCTGAGGCCACCGTGGTCTATGCAAGCACCATAATAATAAGTGCGTTCGCCTATTTATAAGGGATGATAACCCTAGCATACGATCATAGTTCCACCAATAATACGGGCTGATAACCCGAGTATGCTCATATATCACAATAATCTCATCATACCACATGTCAATCACGTATGGTAGAGCTTAGAATAATTAAATTCTTCCATAAATAGTCTCATTTCTCATTCACCATTTCCTATCCAAAAACATTTTAAAATTAACACTTATTATTTCAAAATCACTTAACTTACAACTTGTAAAATCCAACAAAATCAATTCATGTTTCAAGCAAAAACCTTTCTTTCATAATGCCTCCATTAAAAGTACTAATTATCAACTTAAAATCAATCTTTAAAATCATTAAATCCATTTCTCAAACAAGTAACCATAAAACTCTTTTAATACTTTAAAAACCCTCTTTAAGTCTTACTAAAATGTTTAAACACCAAAATTTAAAAGAGAAATCTTAACCACCAACAGATTACTTAATAACAACCTTATTAAAGTTTAAATCAAGCATACAAATCACAAAGAGCATGGTGTCCTTCACCAAACAAGGGTTCAGCCAACCATGGAGAATGAAGGAGAAATGGTTTCTTTCCAAATTAATTCTATAAACCTGACCTTTGTTGTGTTCTTAGGGTATAACTGAAGTTATAGGACTTCAAATTAAGTGAAACTTAATTCCTTAGAAAGATAAGACAAAATGCTACAAATTTCATGTGAGTACCATAGTCCAGATCATTTTCTAAGAGGACGAAAGAAACCTAAGAACACATACCAACAATTCGACACGATTTAACACAACCAGTTTTGGTATAAAAATCATAAGTTGAACTATATGTATTCAAATTGGACACAAGAGGATGGTTTAGAAAGATAAGAAGTAGAAATACAACTTTTATGAGGAACACAAGATATTATCTTGTCATTTTAGTGGCCAAAAGGGATAGTTAATTTGAATGTACAAGTGAGACGTCATAACAGAACCAATTTTGGTATTTAAATCATAAGTTAAGCTACAAGTATTGGAATTGAACATAAGAGGATGTTTTGGAAATCTGAGAAATAGAGCTACGACTTTCATGAAGAAGTCAGAAGCAAATGAAAATTATAAGAGGCTCGAAAATGACTTCCAGTCCACCCTAAGTACACCTCTAACATCAAAATTCATCAAAAACCTAAAATTTAAAACTTAAGAGAATGAAAGGGAAACTAGAATATTATTGCACTAACCTCTTTTCAAGCTCAAACAAGCTCAAAAACTCTATCCTTGGGCATTTTCCTTGCCTTTGGTGGAGGGTTCACCAATCTCTTCAAAGTAGAAAAAGAGCTCATTAAAATCAAAATTAACACTAGAAAAGAAAAGAGCATGGCTTAATGCATGAATTCCATGGCTAATCCTAGAATTAGACTTAATAAATCACAAAACCTAGAAGTTACAATTTACCTCCTTTAATGGCAACTCCAAAACCAAAGCTTAGAAACTCCAAATTCAAGCTTCTACTACTTAATTCTCAAGGTTTAATCAAAATCCTATGATTTAATTAGGTGGTTTAGTGGTATTTAGAGGTGGGAAAATGAAAGAAAAATGGAGGAAGAAGGAAGAAGAAGTTGGCGTGGAGGAAGAAGAAGGGAGGAGAGAGAAAGTGTTGGTGATTTAAGTAGTAAAATCAAACTTTGCTTCTCATTTTATGCTAAATCAATGGCCAAGATCAAGTTTGAGCTAATCTCATCCAATGGCTCTAAATATTCCTCAAATAATTCATTTCTAAATATTATTTAACTCCACAAATTAACTAAATTAACTTTCCAAAAATAATTCACTATTTATTCTTTAATATACCACAATAAAAAATAATATTCACTAGTTGCCGCAATTCTCCAAAAATATTCATGAAATATTTTCTATCCATCTAAATCATGCAAATATGCTCCAAAAATATTAATTAACATACTAGACATATGTAGTAATTTTTTCAGGCCGAAATAATATCATGTCCCGGACCAATGGTACTATTCATAGACTGATAAATCACTATTACCGATACTGAAAAATAGTCCGTTACATGGACAATTAAAAAACTCTAAAACTACTTTTAGAGAATTGAGAGGTTAGAGCGTATGATGGTGCTAGCTATCATAGGCTCTTTGTTTTGTTTTGTGGTTATAAACAACAACTCTTGTTCTCATGTTCAACTCACGTACCGTCTATACTGTTTATTAAACCTTATATAAGAAAAATCTAGGTCACAAATAAATTAATTATAATTATTTTTTTAAATATTTTAAATAAATAAATTATAACTAAATATATATGTGCCAATTTATTTATTTAAACAATTTAAATAAATAAATCATAATACATATATGTAATACCCCGTAATTTT
This sequence comes from Jatropha podagrica, assembly GCA_947857235.1. Taxonomy (NCBI): domain Eukaryota; kingdom Viridiplantae; phylum Streptophyta; class Magnoliopsida; order Malpighiales; family Euphorbiaceae; genus Jatropha; species Jatropha podagrica. The sequence continues at coordinate 25,718 of CANUEP010160537.1, forward strand.
TATTTCAAAATATTTTTCATTTAAATTTAATCGTTAAATTATTAGCCAATAATATTACGCCACGTAGTATTATCGAGATCGGAAATCATTTTAGTTCGCCCAAAAATTAATTAAGTAATTGTTAATCAATTAAAAATTGGATTAATTTTTTTAATGGACCGAATTAATTAAAATTAGACCCGAATTGAATATTTTTGAAAAGTACTATGCGCTACTATTTTTTTCTCCCCGACAATCTAACATCGGATGGTTTGTTTTTTTAATAATTTTACTATTTTTTTCTTTTTCTTTTTCTTTCTTTCTTTCTTTCTTTTCTTTCTTTTCTCTCTTTTCTTCTTATTTTCCTTTCCTTTCCTTCTTCTTCTCTTCATTGACACAACACACCCTCACACAGCACTCTCTCTCTCTCTCTCTCTCTCTCTCTCTCTCTGTGTGTGTCCCTGCCTCTCTCTCTCTGTCACTGCACAAGATAAGCAGCAATGCCACTGCTGCTCTACTAGTCGCTGGAACTCCAGCCACCACAGCCACAATAGCACCACACCACCTCCAACCCCACTTCTCTCCTCTCCTCTCTCCCTTGACCTCTCTGTTATACTCTCTCTCTCTCTCTCTCTCTCTCTCTCTCTCTCTTTGCGCGAAGTCCGGCCACCATCACAGCTGTAGCAGCTTTACCGTGCCACCACAGCCATGGTCCCAGCAGTGTCGCGCCACCATTGTAGCTGGCCTTCCTCCTCCACGCGGCTAGCCTCCAACTACCTCTCTCCATCGCGCAATCCAAACCTAGCCAAGCTTCACCGCGCCACCGTTTCAACAATAGTGCCTTTGCATTGTTCCCAGTAAACCAGACACACCGGGTCGTCGGTCCAGCTGCTAGAGACGGTTGTGCCACTGCCTCCTCCCCCTTCAACCTCCGAATAATTAATCTTTGGGACTATGATAAGTATTAGGTATTAATTTTAATCTCAAAATAAATTTTAGGAGTTTAATGGTAATCATTATAAGGAAAATACAAAAATGAATATTTTGATAAAATTTATTAAATTTATGTGGTGAATTAAATGGTGAAATTATTGGTGTATTTTAATTAAAAGATTTGAATTGGAAAATTTATAAGGATGGATTATATTATTAAAGAATTTATTGTTTGTTGGTGTTAATTTATAGTTAGGAATATAAATATATTCTAAGGATACTAAAAGTAAGGAATTAAGTTATTAAATAAAGGAATATAGTTTTGTGGTTATTAAGAATTAAATAAAGTAGATAAATTAAATAATTGAAGAATATTTAGAGACTGGATACAAATTAAATAGAATAAACTATTTGATAGTAAGTATTAATTATTGTGAAATTAAGGTTTTATTGAGTGAATTATATTGGTGGTGAATTATAAATTATTGAATTAAAGGTTGTTATAAGTCATCATTTTAATGATTAGATATTTGGATAATTAATTACCGATGAACATACTATATAAGAAATAGTTATTTAATATACTGGATTATTATTTATATTGAAATATAAATGGATAGTTATATTTTGGGGGAATGCTACGATAAATAAAGTAGAAATTAGATTTAAATTGACAGATAAAAATAAATAAATAAATTTATTAAAAGCTTTTAGTTAAGGGATTCAGTGTCTGATATTATTTTCTTAACTATATGTATCTTTCTAGATTGACCGAGATCCTCTACTACTTCTTCAAGTCAGGACTCAAAGTAAAATTGAAATATTCTACTATCATTTTGAGTAATAATAAATTGTGCACACCATCTTGCATATATGCATTTCATATGCATATCATATACTCTTTATATTATTTAAAATAATCACGAATCATTCTCTATTTCTATTGTTATATTATTCTTCATTTTCCAAATATAATATTACAGTTCTATAATATCAGTTTTTGATATATAATATTTTGATTTTATAAATTTATATAATTTCCACCATTGATTACATTCATACGTTATATTTATATATTTGGTAAATATTTGCGATGTGAAGTAATGTGAAATAGTGTGAAATAATGTGCTTTGTATCTGAGTGAAAATTGGGATGACATGTGTCACTATGAGTCAGTGGACTATGTATGGGGGATTGATATATATATATATATATATATATATATATATATATTATAATTGAATTAGCCGGGGGCCAATAGGTGTATTTGTGACATCACTGACCAATTTTCACATGTTGTGAATATCTGAATGTAAATTATTTGAAAGTGCTAATGTTATGACACGTGCTTGTGGAAGTGTGTCCATTTCATATATTATGAAAGCATAATGCATGAATGTATGGGTTTGCATTATTTATTATTATTCACTGAGTTTAGTGAAACTCACCCCCATCCATAAACATTTTTCAGAAAATAAAAGAATTGCTGGTTCTTAAGACTTTGCTTCTTTCTCCGCAGAGATTCAGTAGTTATTTCCATCTTTAAAAATTTTAGTATGAATTACTTATTAAGTTTGAGACATTCCACATACTTTATTTAATTCTGCAGTTAGGATGCTAAATTGATATTGGTTATGTAAAAAAAATTATTATGTGCTGACAAATAATCTGTGGAGTAATTGTTTTGAAAATTTTGGAGACTATATGTTAGAAATAGTTTGACCATATTATGACAAATAAATATTTATATGAAAATCTATTTTTATTAAATGGGTGCAGGCCCGAGTTATGGATTATATATGTGATATTGAAGCTGAGCCAGAAATGATATTAATTATTTATTGAACAATGTCATAATATGGGCTTACTATTTTTAGAGTCTGATGACAATAAAAATGAAATGTTATAATTTAGGCTTATTACGGGCATCGAAGGCCTTAAACTTACCTAGGTCCTAGTGTCGGTCCGACCCACGGTTTTGGATCGTGACAATATATTATTGAGATTTTCAATTTAATCAATTATATTTATTTATTTAACTATTTAAATAAATAAGTCATAATTAAAATATTAGGTTTATTTAATCTAAAATTTATCTTAATAAATTTTAGAAATAAATTAATTAAGTAAATACTTAATAATCTAGGTAAAATTATAATCAAATATAAATTACAATTTTATCCTTAACTCCACAAAAACTCATTTGTAATTAAGTCATACTTGATTCGATTTCTCATTTTCACTTTCTCATATCCATTCTTATGTGTGTGACCTTTTAGGTTCCAAATATATTGGCAATAAATATTAACTAATTAAGATTTGAGGGTCAAGTACATTGTCTAGCAACATGTTAAGACTGCCCAAATATTTGGAAAGTCAAAGTGATTTGACTTAACCTTTCAGTGCATGATTTATCAGTGTAATTAATATCCCTTCATCATTAATGTTTTGATTTAGTAATTAGGCATGGAGTGTGTCTGCTTTACTAAATCATGTTAGTTCTCTTAATCTTAGCAATTGATCAGTTGAATGAAATTTCAAATCTCATTTGCTAATTTCATTCCACCTTGCGCAAGGATTTCTTAATCAATACTAGTAGAGAACAATTAGAACATTTTCTCTAATTTACCTAAGGTGATGAATCATCTCTTGATTACACAAGTATCTCCATACAGTTCCTACTATATCCAATTAATCGTTGCTTATTATTCATATAATGAATAATGTGAATAAAGAATTAAAACATAGTCATCCTTATATAAGACAACTTAGTAATCTCAAGTCAAAGGATCACTTACACAACCATCACTTGAGTATTCTATAGAAACAGGTAATTCTCCATATGGAATTCTCATGCAGGTCAATTCAGTGGACTTAAATAACAAGCACCTACATATTAGTTCTAGATATCACACATATCTTAACTCTCTAATCATCGTCCAATAATCAGGAGAACATCGACCAGGAATATTTAGAGACATTACTTTAATGCAAATATAAAACTCATAATTATAACCACATTATAATTTATTTTGCAAAGCAATATTGTCTCATGGACTTTATCTTTAACTAAGATTCAATCGATAGAATATAAAAGATAAATAAATGCCTTTTATTAATAATCAAATATTTATTACATGAAATATTATATCCCAAAATATAACCAATCAAATTCGCTATAGGGCACATGACTAACATCTTTCTTTTGGGAATCCAAACAATGCGTTGAATGCACCGCCAGGTTTTTCTCCTCAAGAAAAGAAGGTTCATGATGATCTCTTTACTGCTCTCTCTAAATCCGACATAGAATTCATGAATGAAACTCATGAGAATCATAAAGTCTAATAAGCTGTAATAAGGAACTTGGAGATTCAATTTGGACAATTTGCAAGTATGATGGCCTCAAGACTTCAAGGTATGTTACCTAGTAATATTGAAAAAAATCACAAAGAATAGGTATAGACTATTACATTAAGGAGTGGCAAAGAATTAGAGGATCCACCCAAGAAGGAGGAAGAAAAGAAAAGCAGAAAAAGATCTGAATCATCAATCTTGAAGAGAAAAAAGAGGTAAGGCCATATGTTCCACCAGTCACTTTTTCACTTAGAGCATTGAATTTCAAAAAAGGGGATCAAAGTGGATAAGGCCACGATAGAAGTAATTGAGAAGCTACATCCTCCCAATTCAGTAAAGGGAGTAAGAAGCTTTCTTGGCCATACATGTTTCTATAGGAGATTTATCAAAGACTTCTCAAAGATCACTACACCTCTTTGTAATTTTTTGGTTAAAGATGTTTCTTTCGATTTTAACAAAGAGTGTTTGAATGCTTTCAACAGGTTGAAAAATGAATTGATTTCAGCTTCTATAATTGCTATATCGGATTGGAGCCTACTTTTTGAGCTTGTGTGTGATGCTAGTGATCATGCTATAGGAGCTATTCTTGGGCAAAAAAGGCAAAATAATTTGCATTTCATTTATTATGCTAGTGGTACATTAAATGATACATAACTCAATCATGCGACCACTAAAAAAGAGCTTCTTGCTATTTTTTTTGCTTTTCATAAATTTAGAGCATATTTGATTGGAGCTAAAATAATAGTTTATACTGATCATTCAACCATTAAATATTTGTTAGAAAAAGAAGATGCAAAACCTAGACTAATACATTGGGTTTGATAGGTTATATTTTTATAGTATTTTTAGCTTAGTTTTTATTAGAAATTTTAGTATTTTTAAATTACTTTAATTATTTTTTCACTTAAATTTATTTATATTGATAGTAAGTTCCCGTGATTCTTGATAAGCTTAATTTGAAGGGTTTTTAGCTGAAAAATAGCCAAAAATCGCATCGAAGAAGGTTGAGACTGAAATTGAAAGTCTAAAAGCTCAAACATGGTCAAGTCAAGGCAGTACACAGGCATGTCATTCAGTGTCACAGCCGTGGCACCTACTAGAAATTCAATCGGATCGAATTTTGATTATTCAGCCCGTGTAAATCTGAGACATGGGCATGGCCTTTACATGGACTGTATGGAAATACTAAAAGGATTCATCTCAAGCATTGCTCAAGCCCAACCTGATGAAAGAAGACTCCTAAACAGAAAAGGAATCCAATTCAAATCAGTTTCCTATTCGGATTCGAAGACACCCAATGAAGTCTATATAAAGAGAGATCACAATAGCAATAGGGGAGGATTATTTATTCATCGAATTTCATTGAATTCTAGATCTCAAATCTGGATTCAATTCTTTTCTTAGTTTTTGTCTCTTTATAAGAATTCAAAACAAGTTGCGTAAAGAATCAAGGGAGCAGTCTACGTTATTGTTTGACTAGTTTTTATCTTTAAACTCTCAATCTTGTTTTCAGTTCATATTATTTATGGAATTCTTTTCAGATTTTATTGAGTTTTATTTAATTACTATGTCCAACTAAACTCCTATACTAGGGATTTGATATAGCTTAACCTCTACCCCAATTTATAATATTAGAATTATTTTTCTTTGTTCAAGTTATAATTTATTATTGAACTTAATGCTTCCAGGCAGAGTTTCTCCCCTTGATTAATTTATTTTATTAATCGTTATCGGAAGAAGGGTTTTTGATAAGAAAAGGGTAATAAATTACATGGAAATAATAACTTAATGCGGAAGCTATATGGTTTGACTCATGGGGGGTTTTCATAATTTAATGACCTTAGATTATGAATTTTTGAACAAATCATAAAACTTAATGATTTAATTCATGTTTAGTTGCACTATTGGGAGATAGTTAATTAATGAGATTAAAATAGCTAATAATACATCGGGATAACTCGTTAGCGACTTTAGGGTTGTTTTCCCTACTTGAACAATTAAAATTGATTAACAAACTAATAAAATAAATTGGATAGAATTAAGTGAAGTCAATATCTCTAGTAGTTTTTAAACCTTGATTTCTTTTCATGAATTAGTCTTATTTGAATTCTTTTCTACTATTTTATTTTATTTTACTTTTATAAATACCCACTTTTATTATCGTTTAAATAATAATAGATTAAAATAATTTTGGTTCTTAGTGTACAATGTTCGTGGGACGATACTTTACTCACTCTTTATTATTTGTTGCGATTTTGTGCACTTGCAAAACTTGCAGTCAAGTTTTTAGCGTCGTTGCCGGGGATTGGCGTTACCAATATCAATACCAATTAATCTATTATTAATTTAGACATTTATTTTTCTGTTATTTTAATTTTTTCTAAGGTTTCTTTTAGGTGTTTATGCAAAGACGTTCTCAAAGTAGTGAACCTTTAGTTTTTGATCCAAAAATTAAAAGGACTTATCGAAGGAATAACGTAGCAAAAAGAAATCGTGATCGTGAACAATGAAGGCAATCAACCATGGCTGGATTAGTAAAAGAGATTCAAAACTTAGTGGAGCAAGAGGAACAAGGGATATTGCAGCACTAGTTGGAACAAAATCAAAGAAATCCTGTTCGCACTTTGCATGATTACACTACCCCTTCTCAATGGAGCCACCTCTAGTATCACCAGGCCTAGGGTAGAAGCTAATAATTTTGAGATTAAACCTGCCATTATTCAAATGCTTTCTACCTCAATTCAATATGGAGGGTTACCTAGTGAGGATCCAAATGCCCATATCACTAATTTCTTGGAGATTTGTAATACCTTTAAGCAAAATGGAGTTTCTGAAGATGCTATAAGGTTGAGATTATTTCCTTTCACCTTGAGAGCTAAGGCATGTGCTTGGTTACAATCATACCCAGCAGGAAGTTTTACCACATGAGATGAGCTAGTTAGAAAATTTTTGGCAAAATTCTTTCCATCTTCAAAGACCACCCAGCTGCGCAATGAGATATTAACTTTTACCCACCATGATCAAGAAAGCTTGTATGAAGCTTAGGAGAGATTCAAGGACTTGTTGAGAAAGTGCCCACATCATGCTCTTCCTAAGTGGCTTTAGGTACAAAATTTATATAATGCATTATCTCATAATATTAAGATTACTTTGGATGTAGCTGCTGGAGGATCCTTTGAAAGGAAAGAAATTGATAAGGCCTATGATTTAAGAGAGGAGATGGCGAGCAATAGCCATTACAAAAATTCTTTGGAAAGAAAGAATACTGCAGGGGTCTATGAGATTGATGCTATAACCACGCTTAATGCTAAGGTGGATAATATGGTAAGAAAATTGGATTTATTAACCACTAATTCTGTTAATTCTATTGTGCAAGCATGTGACAGGTGTAATGGTCAACATGGAGTTGGAGAATGCGTGTTGGATAATTTAAACCCTCAAACCTTGGAGCAAGTCAATTATGTGATGAATTAGGGAAGGAAGAATTACCCATTTTCTAACTCTTATGATAACAGGTTGAGGAATCAACCTAATCTTTCTTATGGGAATCCAAATAATGCCTTGAATGTACCACCAGGTTTTGCTCCTCGAGAGGAAAAGGTACATGATGATCTCCTTACTGCTCTCTCTAAATCTCACATGGAATTCATGAATGAAACTCGAAGAATTTCAAAGTCCAATAAGCAGCAATTAGGAATTTGGAAGTGCAAATGGGACAATTGGCAAACATGATGGCTAATAGACGTCAAGGTTTATTGCCTAGCAATACTAAGAGGAACCCTAAAGAGCAAGTGATGGCAATTACCTTGAGGAACGAAAAGCAATTAGAAGATCAACCAAGCAAAGAAGTAGAAAAAGAAAAGGCGATCGAAAAAGAAAGTCAAGTCCCCATCATCAATCTTAAAGAGAAAAGAGAAGTCAAGCCTTATGTGGCACCTATCCTTTTTCCTCAAAGGCTAAAGTAGTCTAAAGAAGATAAGAATTTCTTTAAATTTCTTGATGTTTAAAAAACTTCATATTAACATTCCTTTTTTAGAAGCTATTATTCAAATGCCTAATTATGCGAAGTTTTTAAAAGAAATTCTTGCAAAAAAGAGAAAGATTGATGATAAGAAAATGGTAATGATGACGGAGGAATGTAGCGCAATCATTCAAAAATAAATGTCCTCCAAAGTTAAAAGACCCTGGGAGTTTCTCTATACCTTACACCATTGGTAAATTTGATTTGGATAAAACTTTAGCTGATTTGGGTGCAAGTATAAATCTTTTGTCTTATAAAGTGTTCAAGGAGTTAGGATTGGGGTAGCTCAAGCCTATAAGAATGTCTCTACAATTAGCAGACCATTCAGTTAAATATCTAAGAGGAATTGTAGAAGGCATGCTCATCAAAGTAGGTAAGTTTATCCTTGACATTGATGAAAATAGAGAAAGTTCCCTCATTCTTGTGCGACCATTCCTTGCTACAGCGAGGGTGTTAATTGATGTCCTTGAAGGTAAACTAACTTTGAGGGTGGGAAAGAAGAGGTAACCTTTGATGTTCTTAAATCTTGCAACCATCTTATGAATCATAATGAATGATTTAGAATCAATGATATTGATCAATGTGTGGAAAATACTTTTCATAATGCTAATTTTGAAGATACATTTGAGCAAAATAAAAAGCAATCTATTGCATTCATTGATATTCATTATTCCAAAACTAAAAAGCAAAGTGCACCTCTTAAGTTTGAATTGAAACAACTTCCATGCCATTTGAAATATGCATATTTAGGTAAGAAAAACTCTTTTCCGATTGTGATTTCATCTCTCTTATCTAATGAATAAGAAATAAAGTTGTTGCAGGATTTGAAAAACCACATGGACACTTTAGAGCAATTGAATGTTTGCCTAAGATTATAATGAAGAAATTTTCAAGCCACTCAAAGCCTCAATGAAGTTCGCCATTCAAAAGTCGAGCTTAACGATGTTAAACCAAAGCATTTGTGGGAGACAACCCATATTTTATTTCGATTTTGAATAAATTCTTCTTCTTAGTATAGTTTTAGTAACGTTGAATTGTTTTGTTCGAGTAATTTTATGATCTAACTCAATTATCCAAGCTTAAAAGTATTAATTTCTGCGTTTTTAGGTACTTAGGGACTGAAGTCAGGGAGATCCACGGGCTGGCTATGTAAAACGCCACACCCGTGGCTTAAAAACACTAAAAAAGTTGGAGAGGCAGTGGACTCCACGCCCGTGGTGTGCCCAGAGTAGCCATGACCGCACACAAGCGTGCCACGGTCGTGGCACATGCGGGAGGAAGCATTTACAAGTACGTTTTCAACCCTAACCTTTATCTTTTCAACTTCTTCTCAACTCTCGCTCTCTAGAAACCACCATAGACACTCTCTCCCTCTCTAAAAACCTCCATAACCACCATCATTTTCTCCTCTTTTCTCTTTTTCTTCACGACATCTCTTACCCATAGCACCCAAACGACAAAGAACCTCCTCTTCTTCATGAGCACGATTAAATGCTCCGGTTCCCGCACAAAATCCACCAAGAGAAAGAAGAGCAACCACCACACCATCATCTATATTCCTTAAATTTTAATTGTATTGCTCAATACAATGGTGGTAAGAGGTTCTTAGCTCATTTTTTCCCCATAATTCTTACACTTTGTGTTGAGGCATGAATTCAAGTTTGGGGACTCATTTAATTTTTTTACATTGAGGACAATGTGATAGCTTAAGTTGAGGAAGGGAAATTTAGTTAAAATTTTTGCTCTTTTATTAGTTTAATGTGGTTGGAATTATTATAAGCAAGATTAAAAATTATCATAATTTAATAACTTGATTATAAATTTAGTTGTTTTCTATTATAGCATGTTTTAGTTTAAATTCGACCTTTTAACTTAATAATATTCTTTGGTGTAAATATTTTTTTTAAGATGTAAACACCCATTTTTGAAATTATTATGATAGATATACATATGTTTTGATCAAAATTTAATTTAACCTTGGCATTCTTAAAATAAAATTGGAAATTCTTTTAAGACGATTTTAAAGTGCTCACATTAGATAGAGATGATTTAGGCATTCTTTGTTAAACTACATATTTCAGTCTAAACCACCATAAGTTAATTATAACCATTGCAACCAATTTGAAGCCTATAACCCAATATTTTTCTTGTTACCCATATTAAAACCTAGCCATTTAAACCTAATTGTTTAAACTTTTACCCCAAGTGCAATCATGTGCAGTTGAAGACTTGATTTGATTTGATTGAAACATAACAAGAAAATAAAAAGGGAGATATATTTTATGAAAGGGCTAGCAAGTGGAGAAATTAGAAGAAAAGAAAAAGAGAAGCACCCCAAGAAAAAGAAAAAAATAAAGATCAATCAAAAATTCAAGTTTAGGGAAATCTTAAATAAGGAAGAAACTACTAAAGAACTACAAAAGGACCTTGCTAAAAGCATCTCTAGTAATAAGCTAGTGAGAAATTCCAAGAAAATCTCCCATTGCGAAAAAAAATGTATATGTTTTTATGAGATCAAAATCTTGATATTATACATTTTTGCACTCTTCGATTTCCTAAATCCATTTCTTTTTAACTTAGATACATCAAACCCATAAGCCCCATTATAACCCTAGTAAAAGACCTTTTGATCTTGATAATGGTGTAAAACTTGAAATTATGGAGAAGGAATAGCTAATTTTGCCTATGGGAATGTTGAACCTAATTTCATCATTTATATTTCAAAGGTTAATAAGTTTTGTGAAAATTCATATGTTATCTATCATGATTTGATCAATTATTAGTGTTGAAATCTTAATAATTTATATTCATACTGGGGAATATGTTTTGTTAAGAGTTTGAATTTTTGCAAAAATATAACTAATATAGAAAACACTTGATTTATTTTCATATTAATAGATTTTTTATATTTTAAGTTTGTGAATAATTATCTCCAATCTTATTAAGCTACTTTTGTTTTATTTTACTATTTGTGGACAAACAATGGTTTAAGTTTGTAGAATTTTGATAGGTTATATTTTTATAGTATTTTTAGCTTAGTTTTTATTAGAAATTTTATTATTTTTAAATTATTTTAATTATTTTTTCACTTAAATTTATTTATATTTTTAGTAAGTTTCCGTGATTCTTGATAAACTTGATTTGAAGGGTTTTTAGTCAAAAAATAGCCAAAAATCGCATCAAAGAAGGTTGGGACTGAAATTGGAAGTCTAAAAGCTCAACATGGCCAAGTTAAGGGAGTACACGGGCGTGTCAATCAGTGCCATAGCCATGCCACCTACTGGAAATTCAATCGCACTGAATTTTGATTATTCAGCCCATGTAAATCTGAGACATAGACGTGGCCTTTGCATGGGCTGCATGGAAATATTAAAAGGACTCATCTCAAGCATTGCTTAAGCCCAACCTAATGAAATAAGACTCCTAAAATAGAAAAGGAATTCAATTCAAATCAGTTTCCTACTCGGATTCGAAGACACCCTATGAAGTCTATATAAAGAGAGATCACAAGAGCAACAGGGGAGGATTATTCATTCATCAATTTTCATTGAATTCTAGATCCCAAATCTTGATTCTATTCTTTTCTTAGTTTTTCTCTCTTTGTAAGAATTCAAAAAAAGTTGTGTAAAGAATCAAGGGAGCCGTCTACGCTATTGTTTGACTAGTTTTTATCTCTAAACTCTCAATCTTGTTTTTAGTTCATATTATTTATGGAATTATTTTCTGATTCTATTGATTTTTATTTAATTACTATATCGAACTAAACTCTCATACTAGGGATTTGATGTAGCTTAATCTCTACCCCAATTTATAATATTAGAATTATTTTTCTTTGTTCAAGTTATAATTTATTACTGAACTTAATGCTTCCAGGTAGAGATTCTCCCCTGGATTGATTTATTTTATTAATCGCTATTGGAAGAAGGGTTTTTGATAAGAAAAGGATAATAAATTACATGAGAATAATAACTTGATGCGTAAGCTATATGATTTGACTAATGAGGGGTTTTCATAATTTAATGACCTTAGGTTATGAATTCTTGAACAAACCATAAAACTTAATGATTTAATTCATGTTTAGTTGCAGTATTGGGAGATAGGTAATTAATGGGATTAAAATAGCTAACAATACATCGGGAGAGCTTGTTAGTGACTTTAGGGTTGTTTCCCCTACTTGAACAATTAAAATTGATTAACAAACTAATAAAATAAATTGGATAGAGTTAAGTGAAGTCAATATCCCTAGTAGTTTTTAAACCTTGATTTATTTTCATTAATTAGTCTTATTTGAATTCTTTTCTACTATTTTATTTTATTTTACTTACTTTTATAAATACCCTCTTTTATTATCGTTTAAATAATAATAGATTAAAATAATTTTGGTATTTGGTATAAAATCTTCGTGAGACTATACTTCACTCACTCTTTATTACTTATTGCGATTTTGTGCACTTGCGAAAATTGCAGTCAGGGTTCTTCTTTTGCAGGAATTTGATTAGAGATTCATTTACAACAAAGGAATAGAAAATCTTGTTAGTTAAAGATGTTTCTTTCGATTTTAACAAAGAGTGATGCTAGTGATCATGCTATAGGAGTTGTAACATCCACATTACTATGCTATAGGAGCTTCTTGTATTATTTTTACTTTTCATAAATTTAGAGCATATTTGATTGGAGCTAAAACAATAGTTTATACTGATCATTCAACCATTAAATATTTGTTAAAAAAGAAAGATGCAAAACCTAGACTAATTCATTGGGTTCTTCTTTTGCAGGAATTTGATTAGAGATTCATGACAGGAAAGGAATAGGTCTAAATTAGTGAAGAATTCCCATAAGAGCATCTTTTCCTTCTAACAAATATGTAGGTCCCATGGTGCTAGAACCCACTCAATAGCCCAAAAGGCCTCTTTTTCTTATGTAGTTCACTTATACCTTATGCTTAGCCGATGTCAGATTCGTCTAAGGTAAGTTAACATCTCAAGCTAGCACCTCAAGTAATGTGGATGTTACGCTTCACCCTCCTTTGGGGACTCAACGTCCTCGCTGAGGTTTGCCCCACCACCATCCAGAGGGACAAGCCTTGGCTCTAATACCAAGTTAGTAACAGCCCATGCCTAGCAAGATATTGTCTGCTTTGGGCTGAACCCACTCAGGCCTGCATGACTTTATTCTTGGGCTAGAACCCACTCAATAGCCCAAAAGGCCTCTTGCTAGTTTAAGGGTTGCTCATTCTTATGTACTTCACTTACACCTTGTGCTTAACCGATGTGGGATTCGCCTAACATTAGCTAACATCTCAAGCTAGCTCCTCAATTGGTGCGGATGTTACACATGGTATACATACATAGTTAATTACCTTGCTTGCAAGATTACTCCTAATCTTTCTTATCAACAAAAGAAAAAATTCTTTCATGATGTTAAATTTTATTATTAGGAGGAGTCTTTCTTGTTTAAGTAATGTAATGACCAACTCTTTAGAAGATATGTGCCAGAGGAAGAGATGGAGAGTGTTCTTCATTTTTGTCATTCTTTAGAATGTGAAGGACACTTTGGTGGAAACAAGACAGCGGCACGCGTATTAGAATGTGATTTGTACTGGCTTAACTTATTTAAATATGTTTTTAACTTTGTTCATCTTTATGATTGTTGCCAAATGTTAGGAAATATCTCCAAGAGACATGAGATGCCATTAAACAACATTCTTGAAGTGGAGATCTTTGTTGTTTGGGGCCTAGATTTCATGGGACCATTCCCATCTTCTTATTCCAACCAATACATCCTAGTAGCGGTGGACTATGTTTTCAAATAGGCAGAAGCCGTTGCTCTTACCAATAATGATGCTAAGAGCATGATGAATTTCATCAAGAAATACATCTTCACATGTCATGGTACTCCAAAGGCAATTATCGAGGATAAAGGTAAGCATTTTTGCAATAAGTATTCAGATTGCCTTCTTATAAATATGGTGTTACTTATCATGTAAGTACTCCATACATCCATAAACAAGTGGACAAGTAGAAATAACAAATAGAGAGATTAAGAAGATTTTGGAGACTATGATTGGTTAATCAAGGAAGGATTGGTCCAAGAAGCTTGATGATGCACTTTGCGCTTATAGAATTGCATTCAAAACACCAATTGGTATGTCTCCATATCGAATGGTCTATGGTAAGACATGTCATCTACTTATCGAGTTGGAACACAAAGCATATTGGGCAATCCAATTCCTTAATTTCAATGCCTAGGAGGTGGGAGAAAGGAGATTACTTCAACTGAATATGATGAATGAAATGAGATTGAATGCTTATAAAAATGCTAAAATTATAAGGATCAAACTAAAAAGTGGCATGATAAGCATATTATCTTGAGGAATCTAAAAATCAGCCAACAGGTATTACTCTATAACTCTAGACTTTGTCTCTTTCCAGGTAAATTGCATTCTTGCTAGTCCAGACTGTTCACCATCAAAGAAATTTTTCTATATGGAACGGTTGAAATTATTGACAAAAATCGAAGCTTCAAAGTTAATGCTCAAAGACTGAAGGTTTATCAAAATGAAATTTTTGATCTAGTAAAAATCGCAATGAGTCTCACCTGAAAAAGGGGTAGTGAGTCGAACTTAACGACGTTAAATAAAAGCACTTGTAGGAGACAACCCATATTTTTTTTCAGCTTTAATTTATTTATTCTTTTTACTTAATTTAAAATATATATTTTTTCAAAATTTTACTGTTGATTTGGTATATTTTTATTCACCAACCATAAAGTTTTTTTTTATGTTTTGCAAGACTCAATACTGAGACTCAGAGAAGTCCACGGTCTAGCCACATAAAATGCCATGGTCGTGGCCTTAAAGCGCCGAAAGAAAGACGTAAAAGTGAGGTACAGAGGACTCCACGGCTTGGCCTTGTAAAATGCCATGGCCATGGAATCCAAGTGATTTCCACAAGACTTCCAGAGACTCCACAAGCTGGCCATGGTATGGGCCATGCCTTTGGCGAGAGCGCACTGCACAAAAAGCTTTCCCATAAGAGCCACAGACAGGCCATGGCAACCACCATGCCAGTGGCACGGCCAGTACAAAAGCACAACACTTAGAACACTCCACGGGTAGGGCATGGTACAAGCTACGCCCGTGGCACACCCAGTGATAAGTGCACTGAGGTCAGAACACTCCATGGGTAGGCCGTGGCACAAGCCACGCCTGTGGCTCCTAAGTGTGAAACACCCTTTTAAAAGGCACACCCTCTTGTTTTATCTAAATCTAAACCTAAAATCTTCTTTTCCTTTCTCTTTCAAATCGTCTCCCTCTTTCTCTCTAAACCTCCATAGCCACCCACCTCCACCTTATTCATTTTCTTGTTCTCTCTCTCAAACACTATTACTCCTCTTTCTCTCTCTACAACCAACCTCTCTCTTACCCATGGCACTAAAGAGACAAAGGACCACCTCCTCCTTATCTAGAGCACATTTAAACTCTCCAATTCTCGCGAAAAATCCACAACGAGGAGGGAGGGCAACCACCACACAACCATAAAAAATTCCACCATCTCCATTCAACCTCTCTACACCGAAGTGATTAGAAAGGTACAATGCTCTTGCTTTAAAACCTATTGTGCCAAATAAATTTATTGATGAGTATGCTTTGAGTATGGCAGTTCTAAGAGAGGCTGTGATTAAATCATTACAATAGATTGGGTGGAAAAATTTTATTACTATGAAGGATTATGTATTTGCACCATTAACTCTTAAATTTTTTAGTACTTATGCTTCATATATTTACCATACTGTGAATACCGTTGAATCTAAGATTGCTTTTCAACTGAGTGAGAGGAAACATGAATTATCTATCAATGAACTCAGTCATATTTTTTGTTTCTCCACTAAAGATGCTAGCTCATGTGTACCCTCTAGTTTTAGCAAAAACAATGCATGGAAAAGATTTACGAGTTTACGTGGATACAATTCTAAGGGTTCTAAAGCCTCTAATCTGAGAAATCCCACTTACTGCTATATCCATAGATTTTTTGCCCACACAATCTTTGGTAGGAAAGAAAGTAATGGTTTGGTAGGAGTTAATGAACTGTATTTCTTGTGGACTATTAAGAATAGAATTAGGCTCAATGTAATTTATTGGTTGGGTCTGAGATGGAAGAAGGTGGTAAAGAAAAACATGGGTTTTATAGTAATGGGGAGCTTCGTCACTAGGATTGGGCAATACGTTAGGGTGTTTAACCCGAAAAGATCTCCTTATGCAGTGCTTAATAATGGTAAAAACACCCGTTTGGATATTGATGTCATGTTGAGAATGATAATGGTGGTTAAACATTGAGACACATTTCATTTGGTCGGGGCTGATGAATAACCTAAAATTGGAGATGATGTGGTTAAGGAGGTTGATACTGAAGCTAAAAAAAAGGATGATGAAGTTAACATAGGAGGTTTACCTCCTATTTTTTCTAGTACAAGTCCTTCACACTTAGCAGCACAAGCTGAGACCGACGAAGTGTTAGCTCGCATCCTCTCAAGGATGGACATGTTTGACAACCGAATGGAGAGGATGGAAACAATGATGTCTGATCGATTTACTAGCATAGATATGTCTTATGAAAGCTTAGATTCCCGACTTGACAATGCAAAATCAGTATACAGGATTGATACTCAGCTCCAAACGATCATTTAAATGTTGCAACCTCCTCCTCCACCACCTCCTACAGATTGAGTTATTATTTTCATACTATTATTTTTATTTTATTTTTCTAATTTTAACTTTAGTTTTTTATATATCTTTAAGTTTTGGATTGTGTTTTTTCTTATTTTTTTTATCTTGAACCATTTGTTTATGTTAGATGTTTTCTTTTAATTTCATTATTTAGTTTTTCTCTCTTTTTCACCTTTTAGCTATTGGATTCTAATTCATCATATTCCTTAAATTTTCATTGTATTCCTTAATGTAATGGTAGTAAGAGATTCTTAGTTCATCTCTATCAATAATTCTTACACTTTGTGTTATGACATGATTTTAAGTTTGGGGAATTATACTTTATATCACACATCGAGGACAATGTGCTAGATTAAGTTGGGGAAGGGAAATTTTTACTTATTTTTTTTTTCATTGTTAGTTCAATATGGTTGAGATAATTAAAAGCAAGATTAAAAATTATCATAATCTAATAAATTGTTATAAATTAAGTTCTTTTTCTATTATAGTATGTTTAAGTTTAAATTTGAACTTTTTAACTTAATATAATTCCTTGATGTGAAAATTTGTTTTTAAGATCATAAACACCTATATGTATAATTATTATGATAGATATGTATGTTTTGGTCTAAATTAATTTAACATTGGCTTTCCTAGAACAAAATTAAAAATTTATTTGAGGCAAAATTTTTAAAATTCTCACATTAGAAAGAAATGTTTAGGCATTCTTTGTTAAACTTTATATTTTAGTCTAGGCCACCATAAGTTGAATTATGACCCTTGCAATCAATTTGAAACCTATCACCAATATTTTTTGTTTTCCCCTTATTGAAACGTAGTCGTTAAATCAATTTTAAATCTTTACGCCAAGTATAATCACATATAGTTGAAGGATTTGATCTTATTATAACATAGCAAGAAAATAAAAGATGGAATTTTTTTTTTTTTTAAATACTAGCAAATGGAGAAATTAGAAAATTCAAAGAGAAGCGCCCCAAAAAGCAATCAACTAAAAATTCAAGTTTCAAAAATTTATTCTTAGCAAGGAGAGAATTATTTAAGAATTATAAAGAGATCTTACCAAAGCATCTCTAGTATTAAGTTAGCAAAAAACTTCAAGAAAATATTCCTTTATGAATAAAAGTACATGTTTTAATATAATTAAAATCTTGATATGATACACTTTTTGCACTCTTTGTTATCATATATTCATCTTCTTTGTTTTAACTAAATCAACTCTAAAAACCTCTTTACAACCTCAATAAAAGACCTTTTGATCTTTATAATTGCATAGCATTTAAAATTATGGAGAAGAGATAACCAATTTTGCCTATGGAAATGTTGAATTTAAATTCATCATCTATAAGGTTAATAATTTTTGTGAAAATTTATATTTTATCTATCATAGTTTGATCAATTATTGGTGTTGAAGTCTTATTAATTCATATTCACACTAAGGAATATATTTTGTTAAAAGCTTAAATTTTTTTTTAAGAATATGATAGCATAGGAAATACTTGATTTATTTTCATGTTAATTGATTTTTTATATTTCTAAGATAGTGAATAATTATCTCCAACCATATAAAACTAGTTTGTTTGGTTTGTGTTTTGTTTATTTTGACAAGAGATGGTTTAAATTTGGAAAATTTTGGTAGGTCGTATTTTTATAGTATTTTTAGCTTAGTTTTTATTAGAAATTTTAGTATTTTCAATTATTTTGATTAGTTTTTATTTAGATTTATTTATGTTTTTAAATAATTTTCCTTGGTTCTTAATAAGTTTGATTTGAGGGGTTTTTAGCAGGAAAATAGCCAAAATTTACATCAAAGAAGGTTGGAGTCAAAAGCTTAACATTTCCAAGTCAGTAAACTACACAGCTTGGTCGTGTCAAACGCCACAACCGTGTTACCAAGAAAGCTACAAATTCAAGTGAGTCAAATTCAACTATTTAGCCCGTGTAAATTTGAAGTCTGGGCATGGCTTATGCATGGGACTGTATGAGAATAATAAGAGGGTCCATCTTAGTATTGCACCAATCCAATTTGCTGAAAGAAGACTCCTAATTAGAAAGAAATATAACACAAAATCAGTTTTCTACTCATATAATATTTCTTTCTTATTAGGTCAACTAGTTTCCTACTCGGATTCGAAAACAGCCTATGAAGTCAATATAAAGAGAGATCGCTATGGCAATTAAAGTATTAAATCTTAGATCTTAGATCTTTGTTCTACTCTTTCTTAGTTTATCTTTTTTTTAAGTCTTCAAACAGTCAAGTTGTGTAAAGAATCAAGGAAGTCGTCCATGCTATTAGTTTTTATCTCTAAACTCTTAATTTTATTTTTTATTTTTCATTATTCATATTGATTATGGAATTATTTTCAAGTTTAATTGAGTTTTATTTAATTACTATGTCGAATTAAACTCACATATTAAGGATTTCATGTAGCTTAATTCTATTCCAATTTATAATATTAGATTTATTTTTCCTTGTTCAAGATATAATTTTATTCTTGAACTTAATGCTTATAGATAGAGTTTCTCTCTTAGATTGATTTATTTCATTAATCACTATATCAAAAGAAGGGTTTTTGATAAGAAAAATGTAATAAATTACATGGGAATAATAACTTGATGCGGAAGCTATATGGTTTGATTCATGGAGAGTTTTTATAAGTTAACGATCTAAGGTTATAAATTTTTCAACAAACCATAAAACTTAATGATTTAATTCATATTTAATTGCACTATTGAGAGATAGGTAATTAAACGAGATTAAAATAGCTAATAATACATCGAAAGAACTTGTTAGTGATTTAGGGTTGTTTCCCTTACTTGAACAATTAAAATTGATTAACAAACTAATAAAAATAAATTTGGTAGAATTAAGTGAAGTCAAAATCCTTAGTAGTTTTTAAATCTTGATTTCTTTTCATCAAATATTCTTACTTGAATTCTTTTCTACTATTTTATTTTATTTTCACCATTAATCTTTTATTAACGTTTAAATAATAGTAGATTAATACAATTTTAATACTTAGTATACAGTTTTAATGGGAGCAATACTTTACTCATTCTTTATTACTTATTGTGATTTTATACACTTGCAAAAAAATATTGTCACCAAGTATCTAATGGACATACATATATGAATTTTTTCAAGTCAACAAATAACAGTTAAGAGTTTAATGAATAAAACTTAATAAATTCAAAGTTTTAAATATATGTATTGCCAGTTTTCTTCTTATTTTTAACGAATATTTAATTTAAGCAATTATTTAAAAAAAAAAGTTGTAATTTGTAAGTAATTTGCAGCTAAGCTTTCAAAATTCAAATAAAAAAAACAATGGAAAGTCCAATTGGGAGATTCCAAAATAACATTGGCCAAAAAAACAAAGCCCCTACTATTACTATGGTAAATGATTATTAATTCCTTATAGTTCATTTCTTGTGCTAGAAAATTGCTTTAACTGTTTGTATGAAATGATGAGTGGAAAAAAAACAAGAATATTCATAAAAAAAATATAAAAAAAAAAGAAAAGAAAAACCTAGCTAAGAATAGAACTAGGTACTAATTGAACTTGCAGCTGTAAAGTAGTTCTTGTGATTTCTTGAAAACATTTAATACTAAAAGATGATCAAGTTTTGCAGATTTGAGATCAAGTTATTCAGTTTCAATCATCGATTGCACGTACAAAAGACTCATTCTTCAATCATTGATTTAAAAAGTTGAGAAAAAATTAAGAAACTCACCTGAGGAGAACGCAGAGAGGCAATAAGTTAAGAGAGTCAAACAAAAAACCCAGTCTAAGATTTTTTGTGATTTGAGTTTTTTTTGCCGATTTTATACGTGTATTGTATCTGCCATTTAAAACGGGATGAGTCCTATATAAACTGTTTAAAATGACACCACACTTAAAAGAAGAAAATATCCTTTTAAGATGAGTTATATGCAAATAGCCGTATTATTTACGTTTTAAATGCGTATTTGCTAATAAAGTCTCTTACTAATCTAAGGTTTGTCTATTCTTATTTACTTTACTTACACATTGTATTTAACCGATTTGAGATTCGCTTAGAGTGTCACAATTGAAATATTTAATAGGTCAAAAAAAAAATTGAGAGTGCCACATAACTTTTTATATAAAATATATGGATAAATTTATGCATTGAGCCGTATCTGAGCCATATTTTTTTTATTTTATGTTTATGACTTATTATGGATTGTTATTTATTATTTTAATATTTTAATAAATTATATTTTTTCAACGTAACCTGTTTGTTATATTCTAATTCTAATTTTATAAAATTATCATCTTCTGTGTCCCCTGACATGTGTTTGAATCCATGCAACCTAGCCTTTTTCTATGTCTCTTTGAGTCTCTCTCTCTCTCTCTCTTGATTTGTTGATCTGGTACTTGTCAACTTTCCGATGGGTACTGCACCGGCGAGGGCTCGATTGGATTATGGTTAACTCATGAAGCTTTTTTTTATTGGCAACAACAGCATGTTAGTCAATTGATTTTTATTTTCTCGGATCTTTTGTTTTGTTTTGGTTTTTGTTCGGCTTACATGTTACGTTAGTGCTTTTTTTTTTTTTTTTTTTTGGGTCTCTTCGGGTGTTTGTTCAATTTCTCTAGAAGCAATTTTTGTAGTTTTTTTTAAATCGCATTTATGATTTTTTTTTTATTATTATTTCTATTAGTATGCAATAATGTTATTAATATTTTACTTTTTTTATTCTTTTTAGAGTTTTATAATAGAAAAAATATCTTTTGAAGCTTTTTGAGTACACTTTATATTTTTTTAATTTTGGTTTTAGCTATTATGCATGGATATTAATAATACTTTAATTTGGCCGATACATAAATTCAGCTTCTGCCTTAAACTTTGTTACTTCAATTTTGTAGCACCCTCAACTTTTATTTTAATTTATTAAACACTTCAACTTATAAAATTATACATATTAAGTATTTTAACTTGTGAAATTATTTTATTAAATATTTTAACTTATAAAATTAAATCAATTAAATACTTATTATATAGTTGAAGAATATAAAAAAATTATTATATCAAAAGTTATGCTAACTATACATCAGATTAATGGTTTACATATAAAAGTTAAAAATCTTAAAAAGTATCGTAGTTGGTATGAAAAAATTTGTCATATTACCAAAATTTATAAATTTGAGTGCATAATAAATTATTCATAAAGCTCAATGTGCCATAAGTTGAAAATTACAAAATTGAGACTGAATTTATGTCTTTAACCATTTTAATTTTGATACTTTTTGAAATTTTTATGGATAGTATCTATACAAATATATAATTTTTAAAGCATAAATGCTTATGTGGCAACACACGAAAGCGATGATGTGAGTATGAACACATGGAAGTGATGATGACATCTTATTTCTTCATTATAATTTTTTTACATTTAATAAAAATAAATTTTTTTATTACTAATAAATCTAGAATGGAGGATTTCATTATAGGTAATATTTTTTTATTATAGTTAATATTTTTTATTAAAAAATATAAAGTTTTCTATTAAATAGCTTTTATTCTATAAAAAAAGTAATGGAGTTATAATGCTGACATAGTTAATAAAAATTTATTAAATAATATCATTAACATATGAAATTAAAATATTATTTTCAATTCATTAAAATTTATTTTGTTAAAATTAAATATTCTCATATCTCATTTAATTGAATATATAAAAATTTTAAAAAAATAAATAATTAACTAAATATATCAATTGCATTATAATAATTTACTTACAATAATTAATATTTTGGTTTATTACTTGAAAATTTAAAAAGAGCGCATAATTTTATCTTTCATCATTTAATTAAAAATATATAAACAAATTATTTAAATTAAAGCAATGCTAATATAAATTACAATAATTTTCTTAAAATTTCATTCAACTTAATTAAAAGAAAAAAACTTATATAATCTACGCATCACCTGGGTACATGAATATTGCTCTCTCCGTCTCAAAAAAATAATTCACTTTCTATTTTCACACAGATTAAAAAAATAGCAATTATGATGTCGGACTTTCTTATTATGACTATTTTAAATAACACATGAATAATTATCGGTGTTCTGAGAATCGAACCGGTTAATATATGGGTTCAATACGGTTCAACCGAATTTTATTAGAATATTTTTAAAATATATTTTTTCAATACAATTAAAAATATAGGATTTGTAAATATGAAATAATTTTTACAACAAAGATAAAAAAAAATTATACATAATATATCCTTCAACTTATATAAGGTCTATATATATATATATATATATATAATGTTCAATTTAATAAAAAAGCTTAATTGATTTAATAATAAAAAAATAAAATTTTAATTTGTTTTAAAAAAATATAAAAATTAAACATAACGACTCCATTTTATTATGCTAAAATCTATTGCATTGTTTAAATATTTTATGGAACAAAATAATTATTATTTATAATAAAAAATCAACCTTTTTAAATAAATTTATCTTTTTCATTAAATTATCATTAATAAATAAACATAAAGAAACTAAAAAAGATTTCTAAAAAAAATAAAGGAGAAAGAAGTCAAACATAGAAAATATCCAATTGCACTTACCTTCTAGAGAAAAGAGATGACCTTGCCTCGTTCAAGCAATTTGTGAAGAAAAAATCAACAGGGTGGCCAGTGAGTCTCACCACCGGCATAAGGCCAGACAACTTAGCGAGTCGCTTCAGGCGGAGGTGGTCTAGTCACAGTTTGATTCTAGATCAACCAGAACACTCCAATTTTGTCTGTTTTTTTTTTTTTTTTACTCTCTTTTCTTTGTTGATTTGAGTTGAATCGTAACAATTATTCAAACCGGTTCGCTGGTTCTTATCAGGTTTTCATCGGTTTTTTAACATTTCTGTTTTATTTGTCAACTCGGATTGGACTATATTTCGGTTCCTGGATAAATCAGCTAGTCCGATTCAGTTTTCAGAACTATGATAATTATTATATTGAAATAATAAGTAATAATTAATAAGAGTTATTGAAAATAAGATAAGATTTAATAAGTATACAGACAATTTAACAATTAATTATAATGCGAAAAAAAAAGTGAACTATCTTTTTGAGATGAAGAGAGTAATATTTATATAGTTCTAATGTTGAAATCTCACTATATTAATTATACATCTTAAATAGTAATTGCGGGGAATATTAAAATTTTAAAATATCCCTATTTATGAATTGACGAAAATATCATTCAACACTTTAATTTTATTGATTGAAAATTTTATTTCTTGAAAAATAAAAATAGTTTAATTTTGATTAATTATCTTAATTTTCTATTTGAATCCGAATTTCATTAAAAAATTTAATATAATTCTAAATAAAAAAATTATCCAGCAATTAATATTTATAACATTCTAGCAAATGTTAATTAATAAGAAAAAACGAAATAAACTCAATAATACCAAATTACCTCTTACTTCGATTAGCCAAATAATAAAATAAACTAATTATCTCATAGCATTATCATTCTCGTTTTTATAGTTTACTTCTATTTCAAAATCGCTTACTGACTTGTGATTGTCGTTTTGATAAAATGATTCAAAGACCCACTAAAAGAATGAATTCAATTCTTTAAACATCAATAAATTTGTTTAATTTAAAATCTTTGGATTAATTTGTTCTAATTATATGAATTATATCATTAAAGCTGTATTATTCTTGTATTATAAATAAAATACAACTTAAACGATAAATATTTATATTATATAATGTAGATATTAATAAATTTTTAATACGCTAATTATCATTATTTGTGCTAATAACTTTTTTAAACATATTGATTTAATTATTTTCTTAATAAATTTGAAAGTGTCAATTATTATAGTTTATGTTTATGATTTTTTTTAGTTGATTAATTGTCTACTTTATATCATATTATACGTAAAAAAAAATTAAATCAGTGACAGAAGGCACAACACTTATGTGATTATCACAATTAACTTTTAAGAAATGACTTTTCAATGTTCTGAAGAAAAGATCATGACTTCAAATGTTAATATAATTGTGATTATAAATTATAAATATCATTTGATATATGTTGGCATGTACAAACGAATTTAGAGTGATTAGAATTAGAAAATGGAAGAAGAAGAAGATTATTTTCCCTTAGTTGACATGGTGAGTGTTAGGGTCACAAAAGATCAATTATCAACTGATTTTCATATTGCATTGAATGCTACAATTCTTCAGGTGAAGCAAAAGATTGAAAAGGGTTTGAAGTGCAAAGTCGAAACACAAAGTCTCTCTTGTAGTGGTCAAAAATTGGAAAACGATCGCTCTCTTGAATCCTATGGTTTTAAACAATTTCTCAAGCTTGATCTTAAGTTGGTACCTCCAAATTCTGCAAAATTCAATATTGTATTGAAGTTTTCTGACAAAGAATCGGTTTTGCAAGTAAAAGAAACAACTGCTGTCGCAAGTTTGAGGGGCAAAATTGAAAGGAAATGGGGTATTGTTTATAGTTATTTGATTTTAATGCATAAAAATGAGGTAATGAGTGATCAATTCTCTCTCGCTTATTATGGTGTTGTTGAAAATTCAGAGATTGAAGTGGTTGAGAAGCAAGTAGATGCACGTTGAGTATAAGTAGCATTTATCTTTATGCCAATTTCATCCTAATATTGATATTATATTACAATAGTACCATAAATTGCGAATAAAAAAATACATTGCTATGAAGTTCACTCTTGATCTTTTGATGTAAGTTAATTTAATATATTTGTTATCATTTTTTTATATTTTCAAACTTATTATAATAAATATATAATAAGTAATAAATAAATGCATTCTTTGTTACATTGACTGTTTCTTATACAATAAATTAATTTTTGTTTTTGTTTGGCTTTTTAATGTGAATTTTGAAATAATTATAAAGTCTGAAAAGTTAGAACTATAAAATCATTCGAAATGTTAATGATTTTTTTAATCAAAAATAGAATGAAAATATAATTATATTAATTATGTAATTGAAATAAAGTGAAATTACATCAGAACAAAATTTTAATTAATTAATAATCATTATGTTTTATTTCGTATATTTTAATTAATAATCAAAGCAGTTAGATTTATGATGTTAAGAAGTAAAATTTTAACTTAATTTTGATATTAATATTAAACCTTTGGGTTTCTTCTCCTGGTTTATGTTATTTTAAAATGCATTTACTTAATTTTTTTTACTGTTAATATTTTACTTATATTATCTAATCATTATATCTAATCCTTCAGTCCTTAATTTATAAATATAGACTCTTCGGTCCCCAATCAAATAATAAAATGAATTTTTTTTTCATCTTAACTACAGGTATTCCAAATCCACTAGACTATAACTAAATTCTGCTCACATCTAGTCAGTGCAAAAACAGATAAAATGCTCCCAGCGACTATTTTCTTCATTCATGAGATTGAAACATTGGCTTCATCTAAGAGAGAAGAGTGTCGAACCACTCATCCAATTACTTGTTGGTATAAAATAAAATTTTCAAATTAACTACGACTAAAACTATTTTAAAATATTCTAAATTTCATTAAGATGATATTGAAAATTTCATTATTTCCTTCAATTTTCACATTTATATATAGTATAGATTTGTGTCTATTTTATGTCTTTCAATCAATGGCAATGTCCATTTTTACTTAATTTATTGATTTTGTAATTTTATTGTTGAATTGCAGAAAAATTTGACGCATGACTTCATCCTTAATTTATAATTTAATTTATCAATTTATTAATTTTGTAATTTTACTTAATTATTTTCTGATATGTATATAACTTATTTGTAAATAAGTAATTTTGAAACTTATAATATTTAAAGGGAAAATTATTTTTGGGATAAAATATATGACTTTACCCATGTTGTTAATTATAATTATTTTGAAGTATTTAAGGTATGCTCCCGTCTTACCTTTTGGTCCTTCCGTTGGAAAAGTAATATTTTTTTCTAGCAACAGGGATCAGATCTTGGTGTTGCTGGCGATGGTGATTTATTTGCACCGACTAATATTTATTTTCATCTTTTAATTTATATTTTAAATAATTTTTATTTGGATTTTTAGCGAGTTTGGACTTATTTATGTTTTTATTTTAATATTTTTTACTGTGGTTGACTTTTCTTGGTGGCATTTGTATGATATTTCAAGGATATTTAGGTCTTTTTAAGTAAAATTAACGGAAAAATATTACTTTTTTAATAAAAGAACTAGAAAGTTAGACCGAGACATATATCAAGGATTCCGAAATAAATATCATAAATAATAAGGAAAAAATAACGTATTTTGTAAAACCTCAGGACTCGAAAATAATTTTCCCATATTTAAATTTATGATGTTAATTTTTTAATTTTAAATGATAAGAACATTATGATAGAAATAATAAATGACAATCAACAATTCAATGACAAAAAATATTTTAATAAGAATTAATTGAAAATAATAGTTACAATATACATGAATAAATAAATAAAAAAAGGATAAAATGAATAGTGTAGGCTTTGAGAGGACAAGTGAAAGCTTATAAAGAGAATTTGTCATATGTCACTTTTTAGAAGGGATAATTGCAATTTTGGTGTATGAACTTTGTGAAATTTTCTATTTTGGTGTATGAATGAAAATAGTTAACAATTCGGTAAATGAATTTTTAATTTTTTAACAATTGAGTTTATTTTACACATGTGAATAGCCGAAAATACACGTTGGACGGCTAAGTCCCACGTGTTGACACATTTTTTGCTTATCATGTACCAAATAAGATTTCACGTGGATTAAAAATTTAGGGGACATGAAATGACTCAAGTACCCTCTCTATCTTCCTCTCCTCTCCCTTTATGCAATTCAGATCTAGAGATTATTGCTCACTTGCCCTTGTTCGGAGCTGCCATCATTGTTGCTACACAAGGTGGCCAGAATTACAAAACTCCAACAAACCTATCTTTGTTTTTTCTCTCTATTTTTATTTACTGATTTTAAATGGAGATGTCCCTCTCTATTTATAAGACTTCCTTGTATCGGTGTGCGATGAAACCAATTGAATTGTGCTTTATGTTGCTTTCTAAATTCAAAAATCAAAACCCATTTATCCTTTTTGTCTCCATCTTCTTCTGCTAAAATGGTAGCTAATTTAATGCTAGTGGAGAATGGAAATTGATTAATAACAGAAATACTCATCAATGCACAGGAACATTAAAACCTATTTGTCTCTTTAACCCCTTTGTTGGCTCAAGGTTTACCTCTCCTCTTGATTTTGATGATTATTTTAAAACCAAATAAATTATATATATTATTTCTATGCTAAAAATATTTTATGTAGATTTTGTTATTGAAGAATTTATTTTTCTACATCCAAGAAATTTGCTTGAAGACCATGAAGACTTGGAAGACTCATTTTTAGGTTGGTATGTGTCTTAGGAAATTAATGTAGGTTTGAGAGAAATAATGATTATAAGCACAAAATTAAATTCTTTTTCTCTCTTAAAAATTGTTTTTAAATGTTTTAAATATGAAAACTGAAAATAATGATAAAAGATTTCCCTCCACGTTTTCCTTTCAAAATATCTTTGGAGCAAATCTCAGTTAACGACTATTTAATGCATTTCTGATCTGCAGTTATGTTTCTGAATTCAACTGTCAGAAGTTCTGCTGCAGCTGTGTTTCTGAACTCAACTATCAGAAGTTCTGCTGCAGCAATTAAACTCTCTGATCTTAAATACAACTATGATTTACTGCACCATACCTTCTCATTAAATGCTAACTGCTGTGCATGCTTAAACCAAAGGACAAGTTCATTAATTACTCCCCATGCCTCACCTTGCTTTAGTAAAAAATGTGACAGTCTCATTTAATGCTCTCAATTTTTAAACGTTATTAAAGTGAACCAGTCACTTCTCTATAAAACTTTTTCTATTTCTCCTTATTAACGTTGGACAAGAGTTGGAGCCATTGTTCAAACTTTTAAAATCTCTGAAAGCTCTCTCTCTTCAATCCCACTTCGATTTCTTTTCAGCGTTTGTTCTTCAAGAGATATCATTCTAGTGAAAAGATTTTCTATTTTCATCTCTTTCTGAAGAATAGGTCTGTGTTTCTGAATTTGAATCTGTATTATGTTCTTTTGTGCTTATAACTGCATTTCTCTTTTTCCATTTAGATTTTTATAATCTGTTGTGGTTAGAGATTTTTAAACGAAATACATTTGAGTAATAGCTTAGTTGAAAAGCTATTGTGTTTTTAGGTTATCAAGCGACCTTCTCCATGTGTGAGATTTTAATGTCTTGATCTGAGTTTTCTGATCTCTGTAAAATAGAAAAGGGTAAAGGTCAACTAGAACCTGTAAAATCTAGTGGGTTAAGGTTAGATTTAGGTGATTAAATCTATTTCCTTGTACTTGTTGGTTTGTCTCTTACCCTTGAAAAGAGATAACATAGTGGAGGATCTCAAGATGTGCCTTGGGGAGTGGATATAGGCGAGTTAGTGCCAAACCACTATAAATCTCTGTGTTCATCTTCTTTTACTTTCTAAAGTTCTTCTTGATCTTATTCTGTTTACAAAAAATGTTTATATTTCTAGAATTGCAAACATGTTTAAGGTTCAGTTGCTAAATGTGAATGAGCTCAATCTCTGTAGAAAATTAGAACTCTGGATTTCTGTATTGTGATATTCTCAAGTTCTAATCTGTCATTTTACATTCAATACATTTTCTAAACTTGCAGTAGCTTTATGATGTTGTTCTAAACTTGATAACGTTATTTCACTGAGCTGTTCTAATCTTGCAAGAAGACTTGTGAATCAGTTCTAATTTCAATTGTTGTACTTCACATAGTCATTCCAGTCTTAGAAATGTGTTGTAAGAGTATTCCAAACTGAATATCTGTCTCTTATAAATACATTCTAATTCTACTGCAAATAGAATTCAAATTTGGTGCTTTTAAAAGCAAAATTTTTAAAAAGCCCAATTCACCCCCCTCTTGCATTGTGCCATACCTATATATGGGACCCACACTCTCTTCATCTCTCCTATTTCCCTTTCATCACAAACTACATGCTCTATATCTCCATTTCCATTTTTGAAGCATTAATTTTTTCTGTGTGCTCAAATCTCATGTTTTTTTCTCAACCTCTCTACCAAACTCTCCAACACCAGAGTCAGGACATTCTCTAGCTTGTGAAGAACAGTGGTGGCTTCAAGGGCAGCAACGATGACTCTACAAGCGGCAGTCTTTCCTTATGAAAATTCAAGCTCTAGAGAAATAAATTTCAATGCAAGATCAGATTTGGTGCCGAATATGTGAAGGAATTTTAGAGATTTATTACCAATTTTAACAAAGAAGAACCCCTATAAAAATTTTTTGTCTTGTTTACTTTCGATTAGAGAGAGAGAGAGAGAGAGAGAGAGAGAGAGAGAGAGAGAGAGGGCCATGAGATAAAGAAAGGGGTTTATGGTCAATTCATGTTAATAAGGGTTTTAATCTATATGGAAATCCATCTGGAATCTTATTTGACACCTAATAAGTAAAAAATTGTGAACAAGTGGGACTTAGCCGTCCCACGTGGATTTCCGGCTATCCACGTATGTAAAATAAACTCAATTAAACTCAATTGTTAAAAAATTAAGAATTCATTCACTAAATTGTTAACTTTTTTTTTTGTTCATACATCAAAATGGAAAATTTCACAAAATTCATATATCGAAATTACAATTATCCCCTTTTTTGAAAAATATGTTTGCTTTATATATTTATATTTTGCCTTGAAATGTTTGAATGGACCCCCAAAGACTTTTCACGAAATTACAAGAGGAAGAAAAACCCATTAAACTGATTCAATATGGTATAACTTTTTGTATTATTTCTCATCATTGTTGTTTTAGTTGCTTTGTTATTCTATAGTTTGCGAACCCAGCCTTAGTTTGTTTTACGTGTTTGTACAATAACTCTGATCCATTATGAGCTTCATTTATATGATAATATTTTAGGTTCAATAAATTATAATAAAATATTTAATATAATTAACTGCATTTTAAATATAAACATTATAATAAAAAGGAATTTATATATTATTGTCATTATACTTCACTAAATATTGAAAAAAAAAAAGCTTTCATTTCTATCATATAATCAATATATATATATATATATATATATATATATATATAAAGTAAGCTTCTTCTTTTTTTCAAGAAGGACATATAATATTTCTTAAATAAATGTTCGTTCCTTACTCTTACTAAATAAGATTTTTAGTGATGACGTATATACAGAATTATAATGCAATTATAATATATAGCTGTCTTTATTAATTTTAATGATAATATATTGAATTATCATTAATTGCTTATTATGACAATATAAATAGAGAGAACTCTTTGAAGTTTGATAATGTCAATTTTTTTTTAAATTTCAATAATTTTTATATAATTTCTTTTCGATATTAATATATTTTTTTCTTCTAATTTCTATTACTTTATTAAATTAGAAAAAGTTTGATAAATTATAAAAGAAAGCAGCTTATGTGAAATTATCATTAAGAATGATATATATACATCTATGATTGAATTTCTATTGATGATTTTATTTTATTATTTTTAATATTGTCTAAGAAAATTTATTAATTCAAAAATAAATTAAAAAATCAATAATTTTTAAATATATTTCTTTTTCTTTGAATTTTATTATAAACATGAATTTTTATATAATTAGTATAATGTTTTAAATTTGAAATAGATATTCTTTAATTTAAATATTTTTCAACAAAATTAACAAATGTAAAATTAAAAATAATTTAAATTTTTCTTAATTAAATTATATATTTTAAAATATTATCACAATATCTCTAAAATTTTAGATAAAAATATTTATTGTGCATAGCATAGATATAGTTCTAGTATCAAGTAAAAGCAACGTTGATAGTACATTTAGATTACATATACAAAAAAGACACTTCCAAGGCAGTGCCTAATTTGAGCATCATGCCTAAAAAACTCTCTCTCTCTCTCTTTATATTCTTAAATTTTAAAAACACAAAAGACAAAAACACATTTGAATCTAATTAGTAGAGAAAGCCAAATTTCCTTCATCAACTTCATTGGGATATAATTCCTTCAAACAGATTCCTCCGTAGGTCTTACTTTGGTGACATCAATGGCAACAAATTCTTGATTTGAAGTATCTACACGTTCACCCATTTCTG
Source organism: Jatropha podagrica (assembly GCA_947857235.1). Lineage (NCBI taxonomy): Eukaryota > Viridiplantae > Streptophyta > Magnoliopsida > Malpighiales > Euphorbiaceae > Jatropha > Jatropha podagrica. The sequence goes on from CANUEP010160537.1 coordinate 57,945, forward strand.
AAGTGGATGCAACTTCCTTATCGTTACTTGAAGCTAATGGAGATTTATCTTTGCTCTTACCCCATAATACTAGATATAGACCGGTAACAATTACTAGTGCTCCAATAATTCTACAAGAAAAGAAAAAAAAAATTATAATGAACTAATTTAGCAGTTGAGTTTTCTGATCGAATACCTATCATATAATCTATAGAAAGAGAATATTAAAATTTCAACGACATTTAAAAATATTTAGTGTAGGAGTGTGCAATCAAAAGTTGAACTAATCCATTTTGGTTCAATCCGGTAAGTTGTGCAAAAGAAGTTCATTTTCAACCAAAGTTACTATTTGGTTCGAATCAACTTCATAGAGATTCATCGTTTGGACTTAAAACTGTACCGATATTTAAAAACTAAGTAATAACGACCGAACTGACTGGTTTGATTCGAATCAATTTAGTCAGAAATCAATTTTTGGTTCGGTTTGATATACATTAAGTTGTATATCTTACTAGCAGTAGTAATACTTGTGTGGAAGTGTTAGAAATGATTACCTTCCCAAGTACATAATCTCTGATAAGACAAAAGAGCCCAAAATTGTAACAATAATCATACTTAGAGGATTGAAGGCAGTCACAAAAACAGGACCTTTAGCCTTCATTATCACTCCTTGTACATAGTAAGCAATTCCTGAACACATGACTCCCTGCAATATGTCATACAATAGGTGGGCTTTCAAAACTGTAATTTTGTTTGTGAAAAAAAAAATTTAGGAATCAGTAAAAATTTAAATATAATACTTACACTATAAACAGCAGCCAATAACTTAGAATCAAAGTGTATAGACCAAGCTGAAGGATTGTCCTTTTCCATTATAACAGCCAATATGCTGCCTTCAATAGTTCCCATGAAGCATATCAAAGCTGTTAGGGAGAGCTCAGCTGGGTATGTTTTTAGTGTTATTGCCTACACAGCATTCATTCAACTTTGTTAGTTACTGTTAGAAATCTTATATGAACTTGAGAAAATAATATTTTGAAATATATATATATATATATATTCGTATAAAATAATTAATCTACCTAGTTATTCTTTATAGTAAGTGTTAGATTAGAACAGCGGCGGAGCCAGGCTTTAGAATTTGAGGAGCTAAAATAAATATTTTAAAGTTTAGGGGACTAAAAGTGAAAAAAAAAATATACTAAATTTATAAAGCAAATTCTGAAAAAATTATGGAGTCCCCCCTCCCTCCATCTCCGGAAATACATAATGCTTGTGTCTGAGTGAAAGATGACGATAGCCTGAGTTCCTCAGACGGCTTCTATAAAACTGGAGAGTTTGATTCATATAAGAAACGCTATGAAAAGGGACAGTCATAAGTCCGATATGAGATTAATTTCGTAAAAAAAAAAAAAAAAAAAAAGGAAGACACGTGAGAAAAAAAGAAAAAAACAGTTGACCCACTAATTAATTGTGAAAATTAAAGTCTCTCAACAAAAAAATTGTAAAATTTATTAATTAATTACCTGAAGGATGATGAAGCAAGACCAACACATGCAACCAATTCCAATCATAAAGGCACCCCTGATGGTATCATGTGGGGTTACTGAAGTTGTAGATGTATGATTATCATATCCTTTTGTCCATGGTAATTCCAATACTGCCCCTTTTATTAAAGTCATTAACATTGCTCCACTAACTGTCACTATTGTCCCCAACACCTTTGCCCAGCTATGCACTTTCTTCCACTTAACCTCCTCAAGCCTACATTATATGTATAATTCTTAATTAACAAAAACCAAAATTTTTATTTAAATATTATTTTTAATTAAATGTATTTTTTTTTTAAATTACCTTAAGGCCCAAGCCATCAGAAATGCAAAAGCAGGAAGAATATTACACATAGCAGAAGCAAAAGTAGCTGTTGTGTATTTCATGCCAGTGTAGTACAAGTTCTGGTCAATAGTTGGCCTGTAAAATCATATAAAGTTAAGTATTTAATTAAGCTTAATTAATAATGCAATATGATTAAATTAAATGAAATAAAATAATTGAAGTATCCTTACTCCAATAAACCAAGCAACAGTATCTTCACAAAGATGGAGATGGTCATCTTTGGCCTCACTTTCCTGTATAAAATACAAAAAAATATATATATATAATGAATAAAAATTTTAATGAATAAAAACCCAAATAATGATAATTAAAAGAGAGAAAGACCTGTCAAAAATAATGGCAAAAGGAGCCATAACAATGGTGGCAACTGCATGCCTATAGACGACTAATACATGTTGGCTCATTCCTTGGTTTAAAGCAAATTTTGAAATTATTGACATTCCTGCATACCCAAATTGTACAAAAATTACAGCCAAAAATGGCTTTGATTTTTCATAAAACGTACCCCAAGTTTCCATATATCTGATATATTTATTTTTCTCTCCTCTGCAATATGAGAGAAGCTTATTGTTGGTTAGTTGATTTATATAGAGAGAAGTTTTGAAAGGTGCATGCAATATCAACACGTCTTTGTTTTAAAGTCTGGGGACTCCACTAACTGAACATTAATTTGAGAGAATTAATATTTTGCAAGGAAAGAGAAAAAGTTTAACCATTGTTGCTGACTAATGAGGAGAGGAAAAGGGGTATAGAGAGAGTGTTATAATGGTGGAAAGTATAGGTAGGTTTTTCTTAAACGTAACCATATAATATTTTAAAGCATGTTTTTGAGGATAGAAAGTCGTAAGATAAGAGAATGATGAGGGATTGATTGTTTTTTGCCCCATCCATGAAATGCTTTTGTCGTTTTAAATGGAAGAAGATCATGTCTAAGGCATTTCTTTTATTTAGCCATTAAAAGAAACAAAAATATTACGAATCTAAAAACATTTCTTGCTATCCTTTTCTTTAGTGTATATTATTGAAATTCTAACTTATACTTCATTTCTGGATAGCTTCTCTTTTCGGTATTGATATATATGTAGTGTCTTTACCACCGATTTATGTGGGTAAGACTAAACCAAACTCGACAGTACCAATTTAATGATATTTTCTCACCTCTCATAATTTTACTACTGATTCTCAAGAACACTTTTTTTTTTTTTTCAATATAACTTCGAAATTTAATTCTTGATCTATATGGTAAGAATAAAATCCATATGCCATTTGCATTCATTTTTATAAAATAAATTGTTCTAAATTGATCATACTTTAAAATTATTAAATCCTATATTAAAATTTATAATTGAATCACACCTATTCCTATATATGGTCTAAACTCTAAACTGTACATTCTCTTTTCAGCTTGTAATTACCTGATAAGCATAATTCTTTTGTTTTTCCCTTTTCAAATAGTACTTATTAAGCAAAGTTTGACTCAAGAACTATATAAGCAACTTGCATTGACCATGAGAATTTTCTATGTAGTTATTATTAATTTATTAAACATGCTCTAAGATAGGTATGAATCCATAGTAGTCAATTAATTACTTCATAGTACTCTCCATGAGCCTGATTTGGTGCATTGTGATCATTTCATTAGGGTTTTGACTTTTTTTTTTTTTTTAATTAGCATAATTACCCAATAAGATTTCATGTAAAGATATAATATTTAAAAACAAAAGGGTGTCATGGCCTCAAGTGTGGATGAAATTAGTGGCTGAAAATCATAGCAGCTAATGCCATTTGCCTCTTCCCATTTCATTACCCTAATAATTAATTAATTTCACTACCAAAATTGCAATCCTTCTCATCCTCTAATAACTTCTTGCGTTGTCATTATATGCTTTCATCAAATTACTTTTCTCCACGTCTAAGGGCAATTTAGGCATAAAATATATTGTGTGGTATAAAAACCATGTGTAATTGCCCATTGAAACACCCATAAACTCTAATTAATCTACTAACATAACTCAATTTCTTGATGTTAAACTCCAACTCATACAGCATTAGCACCACTTTTGATTAACCTTAATTCATCTTACTAAAATATTGATATTTTAATGAGATATCAATTATATATATACAAGCAATGCTAATTTACAACCAATTTTATTATATGAAAAGTGAAAGGTCTCAAGTGTGTAAATTTTATTATATAGCTCGCAGTGTTATTTCAGTTCAATGACCCTCTAATAAATTAAAGGAAAGTACAATCATCCGTTAAAAAATTAAAAGAAGAAAAGACAGTAAAACAAAGCAAATTGTGTCTGTCTATGAAGAAAATACTTAAGATAACAAGATTAATAAAGCTAAGTTTTTCCTTGTATTTTATTATAATGGACCTATTATTGAATTTCAAAAAAAATAAAATAAAATAGCAAACGGAGTTTTAGCTGATTTTGGTCACCATTAATTATATGTAATGACTATATTTTCTATGCACCAACAAAAAGTATACCACTTGTTTAGTTAACTATTGAGGCAGAAGATAATTAGATAACGTTTATGCACATCCACACATTACTTTAATTAGCAATTAAAATTGCTATTGTGATCTCAATTTCAAATCCTATGGTTTCACTAATTTTAGTAAATTAAGGGAATGAATATTTCTTTTTTTTTCCCTTTATTGTTGAGTATTGAGAGAATGGGACCCAAAATTGGATAAATACAGTTACTTACAACTATGCTGAGGACTATAAATATTGTTAAGTACAATGTTATTTTAACCTAATAAATCTTCTAATGAATAAAAAAAAATACTATTATGAAGCAAAATATATTATATAATAAGTTAATAAATTAATTAAGATTTAAGGAATATTATATATTTAAAAAAAAAATCGAATGATGGGTGAGTAACTTTAATATTTAGGTTTTAAGTTTGAATTTGTATGTTTAATAGATATAAAATGGCTAAACGAAATGACATTATTTAATTTGTATTCAACACCCTAATAGCTAAATATATTTAACTTATTAAAAAAGAAATATCATCTTAGCCGATCAATAAAATAATAAAACAAAGTAGTTAACCATTATTAGTTGACATTAAATCATCATCACTTTGAAATCCAAACGTACATAAATACTCAGTCTCATATTGTACCCCAAAAAAAAAAAAAAAAAAAAAAAAAAAAAGAGTTTCTTGTACGTATAAGATTGATAAGTAGGAGGGAAAGATACGTATAATAATTTATAGGCGTATATGCGTATACCCAAACAACTGCGTAACAGACAGCTAAAAAACAACATTTGAGAATGATATTCTCATGCACGCTTAGGATGGCAGTGTCCAATTTTGGTTTGTAAAGTAGGTAGGTAGTTGGGTACATATGTGCTTATGTGTGACTTTCTTTTTTAAATAATATTTTGTAGTAATACGAATTTTTTTTTGTACAATGGCAATTAGTACTGTTAGTCATCCAAATCAAAAAGCTACGAAGCACGGGAAACATTAAATTGACCAATTTGTCGCTATCGAGTTGGTGTAAAATATCAATATCTCTACGACACGCGTTGATATTCTAAGGAAAATGCATTTTGATTGTTGCTAGTTGGCCCAAGCTATGGTTGACACAACAGAAAATACTTGGGGTATATTTATTTATGTAACACTGTCGAAATTGGAGGGAAAAAATTAATCAGCTAAAACAAAAGAGTGGATAGAAGGAAGCATTTCCTGTAACCAAATGTTTTCTCTTAACGAGTTAGGATGAATCAACTACGCAGACGTTTTTACTACGATAAAAATGAACACAATGAATATTCAAAGAATAGCTAATAAGAGAGTCCATAATCTGCAGCCATGTACCAAAATCTGTCTTTGGTAATTCTAAGTATTAAAATTTTGCACCGAAAGAGAGGAATCTGATTCAAGAATTAGGGAAAAGAGACTCATATCCATAGTTTTTGTCAGACTGAAGAGAGTTGCCTCTGCTTTTCGCTCTCAACTGTAACAAACCCAATGAACTTTATCCTCGATCCCATCACTTCCCTTTTTTCATTTCTAATAACAAAGCCCACTCCATAGCCAAAACCATGGATTATTGATACGTCGACATTCATCTAATATGAACCAGAGGGCGGAGGAGACCACGAATCGGTACCTGCAGATTGCTACTGGTAGAAACAATTGAATTAGTAGACTGAAAATCGTTAAGGCACGACATGACCAATGTCTATGATTTGATCTTCTCTACTCTGAAATTTTAGTAAATTTCGAGATTACTAAAGTGCTCGGACTATCATCGAAAAGCGTTTGAGCTGCTTCTGTTCGTAGTTCAAAGAAAAAACTTCAACCCATTCCATAATTTATGATGTTTGTAAAGCATAAAAATTAGATGTTACAAAACTAGAATTCGTTCGTAGTCCTTTAGTAGCTCTTGCATGGAAACAAATACCAGCAAAAGGATCAATTGAAGTCACAATGGAGCTTGAAGATGATGAACATTCAAAAATATTCAAGCAGTTTGTAGTAGGGGATATTCTATTCCCGTACAATGCCACGGTCGAACGCTATTGTGTGATTTGAATGCATGTACATATTAAATATTTAACTTTGAAATTTTGATTTAACTAGAACATTGTGGTTTTGGTAGTTATGGTCAATGCACAGTCAAGGAAGCAAACATGATAGCACTGAAAAGACTACAATTATCGTTGCCAACTATGATAGTACACACACCACCAGAAAATAAGAAAGAGGACAAGGAGAAGCAACAAAAAAAGACCAAAGAAGAGGTTGAACCATTCAATATACTCAAAAGAAAAAAATAGAATTAATCAAATCTCTAGCCAAAAGCAAAACCTTAAGAAATTGAATTAGAACCAGGAAAGAAGGTTAAATTGGGGCCAACATAACAAGGGTAACTTAAATTCAATTACACAAGTTTTGATTAAGTATAAACCTGATGTTGCTTGGTAGGCTATTGCCATTTCAGGGATCAATCAGGCTATTATTAGCCATAAGTTAGAATTGTTACGAGTATAAAGCCCATACAGAAAAAGAGGAGAAAGCATGCTCCTGAGCAGAAAAAAAACCATAGCCAATGAAGTAAATAAATTAATCAAAGTTAGCTTTATTAGAGTGGAGTTATACCAAACTTGATTAGCCTGCTTAAAATAGAGAAAGTAAATCTGTTTTCTTATATTTTTTATCATAACATA
>CANUEP010160665.1:0-47812 GCA_947857235.1 Jatropha podagrica
AAATTAATTACCTTTATTTTTTTTTTTTTTTTTTTTTTTTTTTTTTTTTTTTTTTTTTTTTTTTTTCAAAAGGTATCGGAAATCATAAAATGACCCGAGCAAAAACACTATCAAACGTACCCAGAATAGCCACCTCCATGGAGACAGAAAACAACTGGCCCTTCAGTTCCTGCCATATACACGTGAAATACCTATATTGATAAAGAAAATTAGAAGAGAACAATCACACATAATAAGAACAAATGAAAAAAAAAATGCTGTTAAAGCATAAACCAACACTAACATCATTTGTATTTGGAATTGAAACATCTTCTTCTCGATCAAAGAACTCCTTCCAGTCCAAAGGAGAGTACTTCTGCAAAGAGCTCCTAAAACAACATTTTCAATGAAAAATTAGATTCAACCAGCCAGAAAAAAGAAACAAGAATTCAATACTTAATTAAGAATTTGCAGTTACTGAGCAGGAGGAGGAGGGCGATGAGGAACAGCATCAAAAGCAGAGACAAATGGCTTTTGGCTTTCCTCTTCTTGTTGTTTCTCGCCTTCTAAGACCTCTTCGGGAAGTGAAGTTAGATTCTTTGAAGAGTCCATTTCTCTGTCGATATAGTTTTCCTGGATCGATCACCAAATGTGAAAGGTAACAATTAAAACGAGTTCTTCATAATCATCCTGCGTGAGAGAAGGTAAAAGAAACTGAAGGCAAATAAATTTAAAAAATAATAAACCCAATGGGCCACTATTCTGTCTCGGCTAAAAGTCTAACGCCGCCCATTAATACACAATTCTTGAAGAGCTTCCAAAGGCCCAATTAGTAATAGGCATTTTATTGGGCAATGAAACAAATATCATAATCAACATTCCAATTTTTAGTAAATTTCATAAAATATCTATATAATATATAAAAGTAAAAGCTAAGTGCAAGTAGTATAATTTGTCACTTTATATTATTTTGAATTATAGAATAATGTATGTTAGAATTTATATAATTTAGCATAATTGTAAGAATTGTAAAAAGATTAATTATTTTATATTTCAAATGGTACCTTTATCAAGATAATATCTGTAAAAAAAGATTATCTCTAGTTTTTAATATATTAATATAAATTTATTTTTTTAATAAAATAATTACTAAATAATTTACACGCTTAAAAAGAGCGTGAATAAATATATATTTTTATTAAATAAATAATATATAAGCAATTTAAAAGATATAAATCGGAACGTATGAGATAAGATAACTTTTAAAAAAGTAGAATATCCATATGCTTAGAACATATTACACTAAATAAATAATATATTAATATTTTAAATAATAAATTATAATATATTATAAATATAAAATAAAAAACTTAATTTCTTATTTTAATGACACAAAAAATATTTAAAAATATTTTATTTTTCTATTAATAATAAAAAATCTTAATTGATTAGCTTGGTATATAAAATAGTCTTATACACTAAAAGCTAAGTTGCATAAAAACAAGACATGAGATATAGAACATTTGAAATATGATAATTTTTAAAAAATGTAAGACATTCACTCGCTCAAAACATATTATATTTATAAGTAATATATTAATATTTTAAATAAATAAGTAATCATTTATAATAAATATAAAATAAAAAAGCACTAAATTTTTTATTTCAATGACATAAAAGTAAATAAAAAATACTTTATTTTATTGATAATAAAAAGTCTTATCTTGATGTATAGAGTAGTCTCATAACAGGAGTTAAGTTGTACAAATACAGAACACGAGATACAAAAACGTATAAAATGCGATAATTTTTTAAAAATATAAAACATCTACACGTTTAGGACAAAGTATACTAAATAAGTAATACATTAATATTTTAAATAAATAAATAATCATTTAATAAATAATAAACACAAAATAAAATGAAAACTTAATTTTCAATGATATAAAAACAAATTTTAAAAAATACTTCTTTTTTTGTTGATAATAAAATAACTTGGTTGATTAGCTTAGTGTATAGAGTACTCTCATATATCATGAGCTCTGTTATATAGAAATATGACACGATAATTTTTAAAAAAGATATGACATGCTTAGAATATTATATACTAAATAAGTAATACATTAATATTTTAAATAAATAAATAATTATTTATAATAAATCATAAATATAAAATAATAAAATATTTAATTTTTTATTTCAATTACACAAAAGTAGATTAAAAAAAGTTTCATTTTTATTCGTAAGAAAAAAAATTTTGATTAATTAGTTTGGTATAAAGAATAATCTTATATATCAGGAACTAAGTTGCACGAACACGAGACATGAAATAAGGAATATACGAACACGATAATATTTAAAAAAGTACGATATTCATATATTTAGGACACATTACTCTAAATAAGTAATACATTAATATTTTAAATAAATAAATAATCATTTATAATAAACTATAAGCACAAAAATAAATAAAAAATTTAATTTCTTATTTTCATATAATTAGTTAAATTCTCAAAATTATTATCGCTAAAAAATATATTAATAGTGTATATGTATTTCTTTAAAGTAGTCAACAATCACAAGGCAGTTACAACCCTACACAACAGAGTGGAAATGCCTAAATTATAGATTCAAAAGCCTCAAATTATGTAATTTTTGTCATTTTGATCAGGTTAAAAGTCATGTGTAATGTAGATACATTTTGCCTTTGGGTTTGTTTGTCAACAACGGTGAAATTATATATATTGTCAGAACTCTTCCTTTTGCTGTAAGAATGTACCGCAATATACAATTGGAATGAAAATATAAATTTCTTTTGTCAATTTTAGTCTTGCTGCGTATTGCTTCATTTCCTATTGATTTTGAATACAATAGAATAGAAAAATATAGACAATCATGGGAAAAATACAATAGCAAAGACTACCTTCAGCACAGCCATCAACCGACAATAGCAATTAGGGATTATGTATATCCAACGGAATATCCATTGTGCCACCCAAACAGTAATTGCTAACTGTGAACACTTAAACTAGAAATTGGAAGAAAAATGAGAGAGAAAAAACCATGTCATATGCCATGTAGGATGCTTTCTGAAGGCTTCACTCACTTCTTAGCTCATGCACTCCCAATCCTTATTTCCAGCATGGCAAAAGACATTTTAAATACATAAAAAACAATTTTAAGGACACATTACATTACCTGCAACAAGAATTTTTTTTTTTTTTTGCAAAATATGGGGAGACAAAGTATGCATTAGGCTGTATTTTTTTATTATACAAGAATCATTAAGATTAGCTGATGTTGCTATTAAAAATGACAGTATGAACATACACATTATAGATCAGTGCACTTATTTTCATCTATAATTTTTGAATTATTGCTATCACTTTGTCATTCTTAATACCTTAATTTATGATTTAAAAAGCTCTTGCTATTATAAGAGTAACAAAAAAGGGAAAAAAAAAAACTGTGTTGTCAATTTTCTAGTCATAAGCCAATGGAAAGCTAATTTGAACTACACAGTTATCAAGTAGATGAAAAAAAATGTCAGGTCAACCTTGGACTAATGATTCATATAATCCGTTAGAATTTTTAGTGTAATTGACCAGGCATGAACATGGTTCAATTTCAATTCGGAATCGAACTAAAATTGAATCAGTCAAAATCAAAACTGAATTGTAGTAACCGAAATTAGTGGTTTAAGATTCGATTATAGTTCCTTATATTTGAAAATTAAAACCGGCGGTTCTAATTAAAAAAAAAAAGAAAATATCATACTTCATATATGATTGTTAATTGTTGAATCAATTTTATTTTTATCATTAAATATATTAATTTTACGATTATCTTAAAATTTATTAATATAAATATAACTTATAAATTATAAATTGAAAAAGAGAAAAAAATTATTTCTCATTTAAATATTTTTAACTCAAATCTTATATGATATAAGCACGAATGTATCATTAACAAGAACATTTAGTGACAACAATGATTAATATAAATGAGTTATTTTATTTTTTTTCTTAAATAATATAAGCAATTATATTAATTGCGATTTCTCTATATTCTAATTAAAAGGATATGAAGTCAATAATTTGAAAAAATATATATAGATTGAGTACAAGTTTATTTTTCAACATGTCTCTTAATTTAAATTTATAAAAATTAAATACTAGTAAAGAATTTTAAATTTATGTATTATGTAGGTATAATTTTTAATAAATTTTTAAATTATTAATTTACTTTTTTTACTCTTTTTATTTTTAACTTAATATTATTGTTTGTTATAAATTTTCTTATTTAGCTAAAAAAGTTAAAAAGGTTAAAAAAAAAAATTCTAAATTTAAAATCGAATCGGAATCGGCGATTTTAAAACCGTCTAAAGCGGTTCAGTTCTGATTTTACTTTTTTTAAAATCAAATAGACAACGGTTCTAAAAATGTGGTTATACCTATAATTGAGCCGTTAAAAATCAAATTAAATAAATGACTCAATTGAAAAATATTTTTAAATCTGCTACTCATTTTGAGCAATGAAAAGGGAACTTTATATTAAAGAGATATGAAACTTTACAGTTAAATTCCTAAAAAAGGGAACTTTATATTAAAGAGATATGAAACTTTACAATTAAATTCCTAAGAGTAAAGGTTGTATTGTAGTCGATCCTCACGTTACTTTTTATTTATATTCGTTTTTTTTCTAATATTAAATATTAATTATAATTTTTATATTACATTATTTATATTTTTATAATATTAAAATTAAAATTTATTATAAAATTAATATAAATATAATAATCAATTAAAAAATAACGGTGTGCATATATACACACTTTAATTTAATTTATATTGTTATTTATCTAAAATTTATTATAACTAATAGGTACCATTTTATAAGTAATAATTGTATTAGTGCTGACTATGACTTTTTTGCCCTTTTCTCAAAGGTGAAAAAAAAAAAAAAATTCAAAGATACAGGAATTTAAAATTTTTTTTTTCTTTGAATGATTTGGGCGAAAGAAATTGACAAAGGAAATAGTTTATTATTAATATTCACAACTAAATGTTGTCATGCCACGTAGGATACACGTCTGACCAAAAAATTATATCCTCACTCTCTCACATTGTCTATGGGATAAGGTGCATATTCAAATTTTATATTTATTATTTTTTTTAAATAACATTTTAACAATAAAAATGGGTATAATAATAATTTTGAATTTATGTAACTTTTTTTTTTTATTTTCTAGATTTTAAATAAACTAAATAATAGTGTTTTTTTTTCCCCAAATTTACACGCAAATAGACAGTGACGGTTTGACGGAGGAAAACAAACAATTATTCTTTTGTTGTATTTGAATAATAATTCATAACTCTCACCAACCACATTACCAAACGTAGCATTGAAAAAGAAAAGTATGCCATAGCCATACATTAATCGAGAAACTTCTGCAACTTCATCGTCCATTAGCCATTTTTACCCAAACAACTGCTCTGCAATTTTTCTAGAACAACCTTATTATTATTCACTATTTTTGCTTCTAATCAAAATCAATCTCTCTCGCTGCTCAATCCAAAGAAGGAAGCAATTTTGCAATTCCAGGTTAGTCTTGCAGCTCTGTTTTTAGTTTGAAAATGAAAATACTGTATTTAATCCTAAAAGTTAAGTTTCATGAAAATGAAAATGATTTTTGTTTTTAATTGAATTTTATGCCTTTGAAAAATGATAACTGATAATAAAGAAAAGAAACGGAAAACAATAGTTGATCCAAGACCAAGAGAGTGCCCTGTTTCTTATTTGTTTTGCTGTTTTAACAACATTTGATATATAAACAAGAAACTCACGACCTTTTTGCATTAAATATCAAATTCAGTTCTTTTGTAAAAATGGGTTATTCAATATTGATCTGATAAGGTTGTGTTCGTCTATCCAAATCAGTGGTACATATTAATAGAAACAGAGCAAGTAGTTTTACTCTGTTTTTCTCTGAATTTCAATGAACTGTAGCTTTCGGTGATGTTTTATTTGCTTTAGTCATCGTCTGATAGTAAAATAAAAACTCCTGAGACAAGTAATACAAGGACAAAAAAAAAAAAAGCCATTTGTGATCAACTATTCTCCCTCGCTGTTTTTGATTAGTTTGGTGTACGAAATAATCCAGGTTTAGATAAGTCCTTTCTTTCTCTCTCATTTCTTCATTATTTTTTCCTTTTTTCTCTTTAATCTCACACTTGGTGCAGATTTTACTGTGATGGTGGATCTACCATCTTAATGGCCATCTGATTTCATTTCATTTTATGTTTCTCTTTAAATTATCTTTTAGATTTCCTTTGATAGCTATCTGATCTCAAATTTTCCTTGTCATTTCGTAGAAGTTATTGATAGAGTACCATTCAAAAAAAAAAAAAAAAAGAAGTTATTGATAGAATAAGCTTCTTGGTGATTCCCATGGGTTGGCTTTGTTGACTCCATAACTCCCTCATTTTGAATCCGGTCTAAATTGGCCACCGGGCCGGTTTTGAACCGGAATTGGACCTTAGCCGAACTAAAATTTAATAAACTGAAATCAGTCCGAAATGAGTGGTTCCAAAATTTGAATCAGAACCAGTGCTTCGTTGGTTGCTTTTTCACTCGGTTTAGGTAGCAAAATCATGACTATACATTTTTAAAGTTCGAATTATTTTTTTTCCTAAAAAGGGCATCCGTAACTTTGGGACCAAATTTTGAAGTATTTTTCAGAAAAAAAAACACACAATTTCAAAATCATCAGTTCATCAAAATCGAACCAAAACCAATGGGACTTGGAAATTGCCACGAACCCTCAATTGAACGCCGGGTTCAGGTTTAAAATTTTAGACTTGAATCCGTGGTTCAGTGAACCGAAACTGTTGGCTCAATTGGAAATTACTTTTTCTTTTTAAACAATATTGTAGAATCTGCTTATATTATTGGCATTCGATCCCAAGAATCTGTTTTAATGGAAGACAAAAGGAAAGGAAGAAGATGTCGACATGGAGAGTATATATTCTTTGATGCACTTATACAAACTATATACATTGGTCGAAGCTTTAAATTGAAATCAAATTGAGAAAAAGTTTAAATTAATGGATTCCAGAATCTGAATCCTAAACCAGACATTTATAAATCAGAGCATATATTGCTTTGTCCTGATTTCGATACCCTTCATTGTCTTTCAGACATGGTGGAGGATACTGTGAGAGAAAATGGTGAAGAAGATTCTTCTGTACAGGAGGTGCGTGTAATCATAATTCGTAGCTATTGTTTGTTTTTGTTTTGTTTTTTTTTTTTTAATTAAGTTAACATTTATTTATTTAATATTTCATCTTATTATTTATTATTTATTTGTGTATTTTCAATCATTAGATATCGCCAGGAAAACCTCCTGGATTAACTTGGCAACGACAACTGAATGCTAATGGAAATGTACCTTTGGCTTTCAACCTAAGCTTTCGAGAAATAATGCACATGGTATGCTATACTTTTAATTCTATTTCATAATTTCATGATTCCAACGACTACATCTGAGAAACAATTCAATGGTAAGTATATATAAATTTAATAATAAATTTAAGTTTGAATTTTAATCATTCCATACTGAACAAAAAAAAAAAAAAACCCAATTTGGATTGATTTATTTTCACACGTGCTCCTTGAATTATAGCTCCTATTATATTATTGTACTTAAAATCTAATTTGTAACAAAAAAAATACCAAATTGATTTTCGAAGCCAATTTGAATTTAATACTTGTGTTCAATTCAATTTAAGTTTCTAATTATAATTGGGATTTAATTCAGTTTTAGCAACAATTAATTGCATTAGTTGATAATTTTTATATTTATTTTATCTAGCTGTTGCATTTTTGACCTTTTTTTTTAAGCTTCCAATCGGCGTGCGACTGTGGCGTTACACCAAGGAAGAAGCAGCCAAAAGAAGAGTAACTAACATATTTTTGGCTGACTTGTTATTTATTGTTATAATTTAATAAAATTTATGGATTAAATCTTTATTTTTTTAAAAATTAATTAAAATTTTTTTTTATTTTATTTACGTTCAACTAAATAGTTTTTTTTTGTTAAAATTTTACTTTTTTTTTGGGTTAATTGAATATAAAAAGTCAAGCCTGTGTTGGGTAATAAATTTTTAAATAACTTTTAAAATTTTGATATATCAAAATAATAAATATTATTTAAAAAGTTATTTAATAATATAATATTCAAACTAATTTTTAAAGATAAGGATGTAAAAAGTTAGCTCATATAACTTAATTATTTCATAAAATTTTACATTATTTAAAAAGTTATTTGATAATATAATATTCAAACTAATTTTTAAAGATTAGGATGTAAAAAATTAACTCATGTAATTTAATTATTTCATAAAATTTTACTAAAATAATTAACAGTTAATCGCTATTAAAATAGTTAAAAACTATAAAAAATAATTAATTTTGGCAAGTAAAACCCTAATTGTGACTTTTTTTTTCCTTTCAATTTTATTCTTCTGTGACTTTTCTTCAGTTTCCAATATTTGACTTTTCCAAGAAGCATGTGATAACGGGTGATCACGCCGTTCCCTTAGGTGGTATTGGGTAGGTCGTTTTCTCTTTTACCCACAGTGATGATGAAAACCACACCATGCCTCTGCATGTTACTGACTTTCTGTTATTATTTTTTTTTAAAATGTGAATTACTATTTAATTTCAATTTATTATAAAAATACACTAATAAATTCTACCAACATAAAAATTTTGATAATATAAACTAATGATATTATTTAATTCGATTCAACTCAATTTTGAAAGTGCACAATCGTGATTGAATCCTGAATTTTCACATTTTATCATAGCGAGAATATAATTATTGCTGAAATTTAAAAATATAATCCTAAATTTTCACATTTTATTTTAACAATAATATAATTATTACTTAAATTTGAAAATATAAAATTATAATTAAACTCCAAAATTCAGAGAGGCACAAGAAGCATCCACTAAAATTTAATGTCAAATTTATGCGTTGGACATAAAGTTAATCTCTGAATTATTAATCTAAAAGCATTGTCGCATATTGTTTTTTTTTTTTTTATCAAATTCATAAATTAACTCCTATATTTTATAAAGAAAAAAAAAAAAAAAACCTTTTAACACCTCTTCTGCAATATTATATCCTTTCCATACCAACAGTAACATTTTTTTAGCGTTTTTAATATTTATGTAGAAATCATTCACTTGATGTGTGGTTATTATAATTTTTAGAACAATAATTTTTGTATTTTCCAACTATTCAATAAAGTACATGAAACGATCTAACATTACAACTTTGAATGTGCAATAGAATAAATTTATAAATTAAAATATTCAATGTATATAATTTTATAAGTTGAAGTGTTCAATAAGTGCAAGAATCATTTGAGATTACAAATTTCAGTGCAGGAAACATTGGAAGAAGCTACAAAGGGGAGTTTCAATTCTTTAAATTGTTTCCATTAATATGTGAAGAAAGCCCCATTTTAGCAAATCAGTTTTCAGTAAGTTCATCTTTCTTTATTTTTTTGTTTTACTTTATTGCCTGAACAATATAAATAGATGAACTCTTATGTACAAATGCATCAATGGTTAGATATCATATACAAGGATAGATCATTTTGAATTAAATTGACAAATTAATTGAAAGATTATTTAGTTAAACAATAATAAAATTGAGGAATATTTAATTAATTTTCGAAAACAAAGGTTATAATTTGTAAAATTCAATAATTATAAGAACAAAATAATAATTGACAGGGAAATTTATATGATTTATGGTAGTGTAAAGAAGAGAGTAAATTGGCATGTAGCCATATAATGAAACACCACAAACTCCTCAGAAATTCAAATACATGCATAGCAAATTAGAGGAATCATTAGAGATAAATAATGTTCTCTAACTATTAGTGAAAGTTTGTTATTTCCTGTAGGTTTTTGTGACCCGCCCAAACGGTAACAAGTTTTCTACTGTACTGTGTTCAAGAAAGCCAGAGAAACCAAAGTAAGCTACAATATTCTTTAGTTTTCTTTCTCTCAAGTGCTATTTAAACCCTCTAATATGGTGTTCTCTTAATTGCTATTTAAGCTCTCTAATATGGTATTCTATATTAAAAAATAAATTATTAGGTCCTTACTCGTTCATTCTATAAACTATTCAGTCTCTAAGGTTTGTTAAATACAGCTCATAACTAATGATTTTTCGCAGTTTTAAGACCAAATAGTAATTCATTGTAATTCCTTTGCCTAAAGGAAAAACTTAACAAAATGATTCAGCAGTTGACAGGATGAATTTGTACTGTAGTGACCGAGTCAAATAAATAGATATTCTGATTAACGACTACACTTAAACTATAAGGACTAGACAGTAATTAATATTTTCTGCTTATTATATTTCCTCATGGTCTGATTTCTAAATCCTTATAAGAAACAGACAGTTATATTTTCTCATGAATTGCAATATGCAGAGAAAGTAGAGGCTCAGGAATTGAATCATGGGATTGGAATCTTAAGGGCGAAAAATGTACATACCATGGTTTGTTTCCAAGGGCCTGGACAACCTATGAAGGTAATATCTGCTTCAGTAACTCTGCAGACATAAAATTAGGAATTAGCAATTCATAATTAGAAATATAACAAATATTTGTAAACCAGATGAACCAGATCCAGAACTTAAAATTGTTTCGCGCCAAATCTCACCTTTCATTCCTCACAACTACAAAGAAAGCAGCTTTCCTGTGTCAATCTTTACATTCACAGTAAGAAACATATTCAAAGAAATGTAATCTTGTCATTATTAGTTCTATTTAGCCTGATTGAGGACTTAATTGTGTTATTAAATGCTTATTTCAGCTATCTAATTATGGAAGGACTGCAGCAGATGTCACTTTGCTCTTCACATGGGCTGTAAGTTTAGGAACATGTTCTTCATAGAATCACAAGATTTGACAGATAATTCTGATAACAAACTAGTAGAGCTATATATTCACAATGAATTCTAATTTCCCTAGACATTTTAACTCATTTATTTGCCAATGTTTTTTCTCCATAATGAAATTCATTTGTAAATGATATGAATCCTGTCTTTATTAGCACGAAACACTATGTTAAGTAATGTTTGAATCGGAAAAATTTAGTTTTCTTTCTTCTTAAGCAGACTAGCTGCAGGAGAAGTGTTCTAATATCATAGAATAGAAGGAAAAAAAAAGAAAGAAAAAGAATGGAGTTCGTACAACTTTGTCTGACATAACATATACCATTTAAATTTTAACTTTTGATCATCCAGAATTCGGTTGGTGGTGTCTCAGGATTTTCTGGTCAGCATTCCAACTCAATGATCATGTAAGTTCTTTATATTCATATAATTGGAATTTATCATTTGCATCAGATATGATGTTCTGCTGCAATTTGATATTGTCTAATCTAAAAGTTCAATCAACTAATACAGTTATTAGCTCATAACAGGAAAGAAGATGGAGTTCACGTAGTCAATTTACACCACAAGTGAGTCCTGATTTCTGAAAATAGTTCTAGCTCCCAATTTAACAAGTAAAATTCCCTTCCACATGCTTGGTATGATATCAAGACCTCCTTGTAACTCTAACCCTAAGCCTAATTTCTCCAGAACACCAGATGGACAACCCCCATTGACTTTTGCCATTGCAGCACAAGAGACACCTGATATACATGTATCAGAATGCCCTTGCTTCGTTATATCGGGCAATTCTCAGGGCATTACAGCAAAACAAATGTGGGAGGAAATTAAAAAGGTATATCTTCTCTTCTTGTCATGAACTGCATTTCTACCTTTCAAGAACACAAATTTTGTAGGGACTAATATGCAGTTTCTACTTGACAATAATAGAAGGATTTCGTGAAGTGTTTTGAATTTTCTAACCTTTTTTCTTTTAGCATAGAACATTTGATCACCTACGCTCCTACAAAACTTCACCTTCAGAACCAGGATCGTCCATTGCTGCAGCAATAGCAGCCTCGGTGTCTATTCCTCCTGACTGTGTCCGCACTGTAACATTTTCATTGGCATGGGACTGCCCAGAAGTAAGATTTAGTGGAAGAAGTTATCATAGGTGAACTGCCTTTTGTTCCCTAGAACTTGCGCTATGATTTGGTTTGTTAAGTTATATGAATCCCTTAAACTGATAAAAACAGCTCACAAACAGGCGTTATACAAAATTCTATGGCACTCTAGGGGATGCAGCTGCTGATATTGCACATGATGCTATTCTTGGTAATTTTAGGCCCCATTTGGATTGAAGATTTTCAGAATATACGGAATTGAAAATCTGGGTATCTGATTCCATTATGTTGTTTCGTTTCTTTGGTATGAAGATTAGAGCAGTAGAAACAAAGGGTGTTTTTTATAATAAATAGTCATGAAATCCCTCATTCATGAGGAATTCAACAGAATTCTACCTCTTACATGAGATTTCAAAACACAGAAACTAGATATTACAATGATTGAGGGATTTTCAACAATAAATGAATTTCACTCTAGTTATTGAGATCCTAAAAACTCTGAGATTGTAGAGTTCTTCCTTAATGAGCTCTAAGAGATTGTAGGGTTCTTTGTCAACAAGTCCTAAGAGATTGTAGGGTACTCCCTTAACAAGCCCCAATTCTACCTTTAAATTTAATAAAAAAATACACAAGTAGATCCAAACTTGGGACTGTAATAGAATTGTTCGGAATCTGTCATCTGAAATCCCTCAAACTTTAGAGAGCTATTCTTGGGAATTTCCCATCTTCTTTACAGCTGTAATTGGAGATTCAGCCGAAACTATATGTAGGTATTTATAATAAAATGAAATAATATCATTTTTATGAAAGAAAGATTTAATTTTCAAAACGTTGTGAAATGCAAATTTTCCTGTCACAAGCATTTCAGAAACCAGCACATATTTCTATACAGTTTTAAGAAGAGATTTTTACTAATGCATCTTCGCAAAATTTGATTTGCTTTCTGTTTGTTGATATGAACAGAATCAGTATTTTTTTTTTCTTACCAGCAATATTGATCAGTGAATAAGTCATTCATTGAGGTCCTAGTTGTTATGTCTGAAATTGGATGGAAGGCATATCAAAAGGAATCATAAAAGCACAAACAAGTGCAGTAGCTTTTTTCAAAAAAAAAAAAAAAAGAAATAGATGGAGAAAGAATAATACGGAAATGAAATATTTTTCCTTTTTCTTCCTTTTGAAACTAGAGCACGCTCATTGGGAATCTGAGATAGAAGCATGGCAAACACCAATTCTTGAAGACAAAAGACTTCCTGAATGGTAAGATAAGCCAATGCTTCTGCTAAAAGTATGAGTCCATATCAAAACTTCCAATAGTTTAATTATTTTTCTTCATTTTTATGGCTATAATATTTAAGGAGACATTAACTGCAAGAAATTTGTTTCTAGGTACCCTGTTACTCTCTTCAATGAGCTCTATTATCTCACTGCTGGAGGAACTGTTTGGACAGGTATATTATAACAGATCATGATTTATGTAGTTCAATATATAATTGCAGGAACCTGGTTTACACTCATTATTAAAATTAACCGTTCACTTTCCCCAGATGGATCACCTCCAATGCAAAGTTTTCAAGCAATTAAAGATAGAAAATTTTTTCTGGATAAGTCAAGCTCAGATTTCAGAAATGCTTATGGTATGGCTCACAAGAATGATACAGCTATTGAAATCCTAGAAAGGATGGCATCTATATATGAGCAAATGCAAAATCCAGAAACCTCAAATGCTGCTTTCGGAACAAATTTGCTCCAAAATGGAGAAGAAAATATTGGTCAATTCCTCTACCTTGAAGGTTCTGAATACCTCATGTGGAACACCTATGATGTTCATTTCTACTCATCTTTTGCACTTCTAATGCTATTCCCGAAACTCGAACTAAGCATACAAAGAGACTTTGCAGCTGGAGTGATGATGCATGATCCAACTAAGATGCAAGTGATGAGTGATGGAAAGCAGGTTCCACGAACAGTTCTCGGTGCTGTTCCACATGATATTGGGCTTAATGACCCTTGGTTTGAAGTAAATGCTTATAATCTTTTCAGTACATCTAGATGGAAGGACTTGAATTCTAAATTTGTACTCCAAATATACAGGGATGTAATTGCTACTGGGAATAAAAGTTTTGCACAAGCTGTTTGGCCATCAGTTTATGTTGCAATGGCTTATATGGATCAGTTTGACAAGGATGGAGATGGTATGATTGAGAATGAGGGATTCCCTGATCAAACCTATGATGCATGGTCTGTTACTGGTGTGAGTGCATATTGTGGTGGGCTTTGGGTGGCAGCACTCCAGGCTACTTCAGCCCTGGCGTGTGAAGTTGGTGACAATGCATCTGCTAACTACTTCTGGGTTAAGTATCAGAAGGCAAAAACTGTATACAGCACACTATGGAATGGTTCCTACTTCAATTATGACAGCAGTGGTAATAGTTCTATTCAAGCTGATCAGTTGGCTGGGCAGTGGTGAGCATGAAATTTTCTAGTTCCCAAAGTTTTTATGTCAAGATTCAGAGTATTGACAATAATAACCTATAGGATAAACTTATATTATTTAAGTGCTTAACTCTTTTTTACAGGAGTAGTTTACATATGTTTCCTGACATTTGGAAATGGACTTAATGTTTGATTGTTTTACAGGTATGCCAGGGCATGTGGCCTTTCCCCGATTGTTGATGAGGAAAAATTGAGAAGCGCCCTTGAAAAGATTTACAAGTTTAACGTCTTACAAGTCAAAGGGGGCATGCGGGGTGCAGTCAATGGGATGCTGCCAGATGGAAGAGTAGATAAGTCAGCATTGCAATCAAAAGAAATATGGCCTGGAGTTACATATGGTCTTGCTGCATCTATGATTCAAGAGGACATGGTGGAAATGGCATTTCAGACTGCTGCAGGTATCTATGAAGCAGCATGGTCACAAGAAGGTCTTGGGTGAGTTTTCTTCTCTTTCACTAACTATAATTTCCTATTTTAAAGTTAGATATGCTTAATGTTCAGCTAATATTTCTTGAAGCTGTGTGGTATCAAAGAAACCTTTAAGAGTATGATGATAAGCTTATAGAACAATAACAATAGAGTGCAATAAAGTATTGAAAACAGAAAAAGTAGGAAACTGAATATTGAGGAATCAGCAGAGGAGCTTTGTATGAGTCATTTTAGAAGAAATGAAATCACGTCCAAAATAGTAAGATATTGCAAGAATTAAATTCATTTAAAGAGACTCACTATAAAAACCCTAGATAACCTTATTTAAAGTAAATGTCTCTTTATAAATAAATACATCCATTTTATTTTTCAGTTATTCCAAACAATAGAATTCAAAAATACTATCACTTAAAATTTATTACAAACTCATGAATTTATAACAAAACTGTTCTGTAAATCCAAACAAGGGTTTATTGTATCTTTTCTCTCTCTAGTTATTTCCACTAAAACTTACTCATTACTTGTTTTCTGGTCATAGTTATTCATTTCAGATTCCAGAAGGGTGGAATACAGATGACCAGTATAGATCTCTTTGTTACATGCGACCATTAGCGATATGGGCAATGCAGTGGGCATTATCAAAGCCTGAGCTCTTAAAAGAGGAGATGGAGCTTGACTTGACTAATGAAAGTTTATATCTTAAGCAAAATGTTGGGTTTTCGAAAGTTGCTCACCTTCTGAAGTTGCCAGATGATGATGCTCCTAAAAGCTTGCTACAGGTAGCTTATGAGTTCACTTGCAGTAGATGTCCATAGGAACCTTCAAAACATTCAAAACTGTTGTATATTTCAATGGTAGTATAACTGGATATACGAACAAAAGATGACATTGTTATAATAGTTCATTTGTTCTGCTAGATGTTATACAGGTATAATACTCCAACAGACTTTCAGATCATAACTTCAGGATGTGGTTTATACCAACTACAAATCCTAGGAAAGTGCAAGACTATCCTATAATCTTTATGACATAAAATATTATGATGATTATCAACTTAAATGACAAATTTTAATTTATATATATATATATAGATCTAAAATATTTATAACGGAATATAGACTGATAATAAAGTTCGACCTCTGACCTCTTAGCACCGAGAGGGCTTAATCAGGACTTGCACTGTTGAAGAAGAGCATCGACTCCTACTCCTTGGCCTTTTCTAACTTGCTGCTGACTCTACTAATCTACTAATGTGTTTCCTAAAGGAAACACGTCGAACGTCACGTGTCAGTACAAGAGTCCTCTTTTATTCTGCTTATGGTAGCACTAATTTTGTTTTTTTAAAAAAAGAAAATTAAATAAGAAAATTACAACGAAATAGCAACAACCCGACAAAAATGAATTTAAGCTTGAAAGCATAATTTATCGATTCAAAGCATAAAATTACACGATTTTGGGAGCAAACTCACCGGAAAACTCTTAGATTTTGGGAGCACCACCACGGTGGCAGAAACTAGCGGAGAGTGAAAGAACTGACAGTGGGAAGAGATGGAGACAGAAAATCGGAGGGAAAGGGTCATCGTCATCGTCGAAGATCAATACGACAATAAAATCGCATAAGCTCCTGACGACTTCAGCGTGACACTTTTCTTATTCCTGTTATGGATAATGATTCACAGCTCGAATTTGTGCTGGCCCGGATCAATAAAATATGAGAGTGCTCCAGTAACAATTTTTTATTGGCCCGATCCAGACACGAATCGTGCCATGTATCAGTGCCCGACTGATATTATGTGACGTTATATGTAGTTTTCGGGTATTGGACTCGTACTGACCCGTTAATTGCGGGTTCATAGAAATTGTTTTGTTTTCTATACGGGTTCCTGACCCGAATAGACAGCGCGAAAACCTGCCCTTTTGGTTTTTTACACTAAAATCACTGGTGGCTGGTTTGCGACTTAGATTTTAGCGAAGAAAATGCAAGATTCAACCGAGTCAAGCAACAGGTCTTTCAAAATCGGCCAGCGAGTCCACTCAACTAGCGATACTCGCCGAATTGGGACGGTAAAGTACGTTGGACCCGTGCAGGGACATCCGGGTACATGGGTCGGGGTTGATTGGGACAATGGAGAAGGCAAGCACGACGGATCCGTCAACGGCGTCCGTTACTTCCAATCAAGATTGGAACAGTCAGGATCTTTTGTTCGAACCCACAATTTAAGTCCTGGAATTTCTTTCCTTGAAGCTCTCCATATCAGGTACAGAAGCGTGTCCACTAAGGAAGAAGAAGGTATATGCCATTGTTGCATTATCGCTCTTTAGTTCTTTCCAGTATTTTTTTTCCTTTTTTTTTTTTTTTTTTTTTTTTTTTTTTTTTTTTTTTTTTTTTGCAATTTGAGCTTAATTTCTATAGTATGGATTCTATACAGATGAAATGTATGTGCTTTCATCTGGCAACAAACGGGTATCAGTTGAACTTGTGGGTAAAGAGAAAATTCAAGATAAGCTAAGTAGATTTGAAGAACTGAAGGGTGCTTCACTACCTTATTTGGGTGTTAGCACTACCGGAAATCCATCTGATATTAGCAATTTGGTTCCCAGTGAGTATATTAATACTGTGCTTTTCATTCTCAGTTATGAAGATCAAGTAATTAAGTAAATTTTGAGGCAAGATTTTAAAGCAAGTGTATTTTAGCGTGTACTTCTTTGTTTTTGTGCATCTTCCTAATTGTTTGCTATTGCAATTATATATAGCATGATTATGCTAGTATGACAAATGTGATAGTAATTTGTTTAATGATTTAATGCTTCTCTTGTAGATCTGAAGGAGTTGGACTTGACAGGAAATTTACTTTCTGAATGGAAGGTATATTCCATTTGTGAGCAATCGCATTTTTTATTATGAAACTTGCATTTCTTGTACTGTTTACTGCCATTCTCTTAAAATAACTTTTTTTGCATGCTATATACAATACAATCCATCTGCCGGCCACTTATAATTTTTGAGCTAGCCGTAGATTTTTTTTTTTTTTTTTTTTTTTTAACTCAGAGTAATTCTATACACGTTCAGTCCATGAGATGTTGTTGTTTGTAACTTAAGATGTGACAAATAAGTTCAGCTACTAAGTTTTGCAACAGAAATTAGGTTGCAGTTTCTCAGTTCTACATTCATTAGACAGGTGATGTAAGAAATTTCTGAACAAATTTTTCTTGGTGATTTTTACCTTTTCTCCACTTGTGCATTAATTCAATGATTTTTTTTTTTTTTTTGAAGTCATAAAATAACTAGGATACACAATGAATTTCAAAGTTTTTATATACATCTGAAGAATCACGATATGGCTTTTGCATTATTTTTTTTAAAAATGGTGAGATATACTGATTTACCAGTAATACATAAGGCTTGTCGGTAACTAAGATACCAGATCCCGATGCCTTCACTTTTTAAGGAAATCACGAGGAGGAACAAAAGAAGCCTAAGAATAAATAAATTCTTGGAAATTGCCCAACATATTTTATGTTCTTAGCAAAGGATTGTGAAATTGCCTCTAGATATAGAGTATGCTGGTATACATGTTCCTTTACTGTGAATGTCCTACTTTAACTAGGTTCTCTACATGTTAGTGAGGAGATGCATTCTTAATTTTTATTCTAACTTTTCTTGTTACTGAATTGTTTAATGAATTTCTTGGTGCCGAAGAACTATGCTTCTTAATATTGCAGGACGTTGGTACCATTTGTGAGCATCTACCAGCTCTTTCAGCTCTCAATTTGTCTAATAATATAATGTCACAGAGCATTACTGGGCTACCCCAACTGAAAAACATCCGTGTTTTAGTTCTAAACAATACTGGCATAAATTGGACACAGGTAGACTACTTTTAATTTTTTTTTTTTTTTTTTTTTTTCATGTCTATGTTATTTTTCCATCTTTCTTATAATGGTTGTTCTCTTTTTTCCCTTTTAAATTTTAAATTTAGAAGATAAATATGGTACTTTTGACGTTGCAGGTTGAAGTTCTTAATCATTTATTACCAGTGATTGAGGAGCTACATTTGATGGGGAACGGCATAGGCACAATAACGGTTTTGCTCTTACATATACTTGCCATTATGATAATGTTTGAACAGTCTTTTATGTTTATTTTTGCTGTCACTATGCCCAATAAACTTAATTTTGTGGATGGTTACTGATTTCACTGGCATGAAGTTGAAAAGTGATGGTCAACAATTATAAAATTATGAAAGAGTGTATAATGATCCTATCAGAAAAGGAGGAAGAAACTATACACACTGAACTTAAGTTCCACCAATCATTCACCCCAAGGGACGGAAGAGCAGAGGCCTTTAGTGCTCCCTCCAGTCTAGAATTGAACCCTCATAATCACTATCCAGTATGCTTATGTTTTCCACTTCTAATAAGCTGTGTTAGTACCCTATGATAATGATGATGGAGAAGATCATAACTGATTTGCTCAGCTTGAAACATTCATCCAGAAATGCCCTGAGTTTATGGATAAAGGCCTTTTCTTGCCTATGAGCAGGGGCATGTAATCACCTGTTTCTGACCTCTAAATAATAGCTATATAGTTGAAGTTGAGCATGTTCCTGAAACTCCAAATGTGAGAAATAAATCTTAAACTGTAAAGTGGACTCAATCCATGCCAGTTTATTCAGTAGTAGAAGTCAAATAGCCATGTTAGGAATTCCGTTCACAGAACCTTCCGCTAAGACTGGACAGTAATCTGCAGGTTTACAAGTTTTGATGTGTGAATGCAGGTTTGTGATGCTGCAAGATAATGGACAGTTGTTTTTATTACTGTTTAGATGTTTGCCTGTTAAAAAAGTAACAACAAAAAGGGGAACTGAAAGAAAATATGTCTACAGCTGCTTCACTGAATTTTATTTTATTTTATCATTTTGTGGCTGAGATTGGGGTATCATATTATGAACATTTGTACTTGGCTTATATATGTTCTATGTTGACCTCTTTGTAGATAAGACAATTTTTTTTCTTTTCATTTTTTAGTCAACAGCTTCATCAATTGTTCAAGGATTTGATTCTTTACGGCTTCTAAATTTGGAAGATAATTTGATTGCTGAATGGAATGAAATCTTAAAGCTCTCACTGTTAAAAAGGTCAGAAATCTGTGTATTCTCTTCCATCTGAAACTTTTTCATACTTCCCATTTTTTCTGCCAATGGTTTTCCTTGATAAGTACTATTACATGTTTTGCACTCAGTTTGGAGCAGCTTCATTTGACTAAAAACAATTTGAAACGTATCTTCCACCCGGGTGCTGATATAATGGATAAATTACTAGGTGGATCTAAATCTCATGTGAAAATGCCCTTTCAAAGTTTGCATTGCCTTCTTCTGGGTAATTAATCAAAAACTCCTCTTTGATATGTCAATTGGTTATGCTACTTCATTGAAGTTTCTGATTCTTCTATGCACATCAGGGAATAACAAACTTGAGGATCTAGCATCAATTGACTCGCTGAACTCATTCCCGAAATTGGTGGTAATATGTTGTATGCAAGTCTATTACTTGATATCAGACTAGGAATATATAATATATACCATATCTGTGTAATATAAAATCAAACAATAAGGCTACTAATTTATTACATATGGCTGATCATCCTCATAAATCACTTTTAGAGTAGCTAGGTTTTAGTTTAAAAGATTTTATACTCCTGAGTAGGTAATTTGGAATTGCTTTAGCATTACAGATTATAAGAAATTAATATTTGTAACTTTATTATTGTCTTTGTACTGCATATACTCCTTTATGCTGAAGAAGTAAGCTTCATAAATAGAAAAAGTTGTGCACTGCCCCAGTTCATTTGATATGTTTTTCTCTTGGTCCATACATTTAATTTATATAGCACATTGATTTTCCACATTATAAATCTTCATCGTCATTATCAAGGAACAGACCACTAAAGCAAAAGACTTGCTGAGCCAATAGGCTTGCTTGCTGAGTCTCATTCAGCTCTAATAAGATGCAGATTGACTGTCTGAGATCTGATTCTTCTAATTTAATGGCTATAAGTTAGTTGCAAAATAGATTTCACTTACGTATTTTTATTCTCGTTACACATATTTATTTGTAAATCTGCATTATGAATCCAACAAATGGATTAAGTTATGGATCTAGATGATCCCTCGTTTTGATCATAACATATTTCTGGCAAGATGAATATGACTAGCGGAGAGGTCTAGTTGCTTGAATGCTTGATTAGCCTACATCCTTGTTGCTATCCCTCAGGGCCAAATCAGATTTTGCTGATTATTCATTTACTTGACTAGAATGCATGACAAGGCTCTACCAACACAATATAGGTGTGGCCTTGCACACATTTGCATATAGAAGTTGAATGGTAAGGTTAAAAATCTTAAAGATTAAAGTGAAAAGAGAAGAAAGCCAGAGAGGAATATTTATTACATACATGACAGAAGTTTGTACTGGACCAAAGCTTAGTTTGGCTGAATGGCCTATGTTGTAAATTTGAATTCTGAGAATCGAACAATTAAAAACTTTGATCTGAAGTTTGATGCACATGAAATTCTCTCTTTCTTTTTTTTCACATAGTGAATAAGACTTGATATCATTCATTTAGCAAGAAAGAATTGGATAACTGGCCTTGTTATAATTGAATATTTGAACCTAGTTGCCTGATTATGTGCTTATTAAATAAAATCATCACTGTATGATTGATAGCAACTCCAAGCAAAGATTCAAAGTTGGCATAGAATGCAACTTGTCTTACTGTGCATTGTGAAGCTTCGGTTCTCCCTCTGGACACACTTTTTTTTTTTTTTGGTCATAGTCCAAATGTTACTTCATTTGAGGTTAGTAGGGCCTCGTCAACAGGCCAAATTACTGGCTGCAATATGATGCCCCTTACATGGTCTAATATAGTGTATTCCTGTTTCCGTGCTCTGCACATGACATTTAGCCTCAATTTGGTTTGAAACCTGGGTGATAGAGAAGCATTGAGAATTTTAGATTGTATGATTGAGAGGTAAAATGCAGCTTTCTGTTCTTTTTTTTTTTTTTTTTTTTTTGGCTTTGCCACATTCTTAGGATATCAGACTTTCTGAAAATCCAATAACTGATACTGGAAGAGGTGGTATCCCAAGGTTTGTTTTGATTGCACGGTTATCCAAAGTTGAAATACTAAATGGAAGTGAGGTAATTTCTCAAATTTCTATTATATACTAAAAGGATTTTAATGTCGATGCTCTTGTAAATCTGATCTACCATCATCTGATGTACCTCTTAGGTAAGCCGTCGCGAAAGGAAGGACTCTGAGATTCGGTAAATACTTTATCCTGTTTCGGGCTTCCTTATTTACCTTTTCAGAAAACAAAATATTCCTGCTATTGTGTATTCTCATTCCAATGAATATAATCTTTGGTTTAGGTATATATATTGTTCTTTTTTTAATAATATTTGCTTCCTCTTTCCTTGGAATATCTTTTGCAGATATGTCCGCTTAGTTATGTCAAAGTTACATGAAAATCCACATGAAATCAAAGAGCATCCCAGGTAATCACTTTCCTGTGAAGTTACATAAAAATCCACAAAATTTCTTTGCCACATAGATTTTGATTGCTGGAGTTCATCATTCTTAGTGATTGTCAATGCCCCTTCTTCTAGTGAAGAACTTTTAATTTTCAGTATTACTGTCTCAAATCCCTTCCAGGTTCAGTCTCCATATCTAAGAGGGACTAAATTTTTTTTCTGAAACTCCTTTTTACCCCCGAGTTTCCAGCACCTTCCCCTTTTATTCCATTGGATATGCTGAAGTTTCTTCTTGGGGCCTTAACAGAAAATCTGGAAGAAACCAACCTATAAGATCCATTGTTTACAATGGCAAATTACTTTTTCATTTTAGTTGTTCAGCAATAATGTTCTTCCTTTTCACTCTTGGACTTATTTTGTTAAAGGTTTGCTGAGCTGAAGGCTTTTCATGGCATTGAAGGTGAAAGGCCATCAGTTGGAACATCAGGCCCTCAAAAAATGGCTTCCAGTCTTCTATGTATGAATCTTCAGTTTTTTCTTATCTGATTGTTTAACACGGTTGCAATGTTTGTGCTCGAACATTATTAATAAATCTTGCAGCTATCAACCTGAAATGCGTTGGTGCATCCATTGGTGAGAAACCCTCATTAAAAAAGAAATTGCCAGCCACTACAACGGTGATATTCACATTACTTATATTAAAATGCTCATTTTCCTGGATGTTATTTTAAGATGAAATTATTCTTCTTAATTCATTCTAGGTTGGCAAGCTAAAAATTCTGTGTGAAAGCTTTTTCAAGCTCAAGTTAATCAAACCCAAATTATTCCTTCAAGAAGAGGTTTGTCCTGACGCTCTTTTGTTCACTGATATGCATACCTATGGTAAATACCTCTCGGTGTCTTGATCCAGTTTGGTGTAGCATTTTTTTGCTAAATCATCTTTTTTAAATAGTAAATATTTAAAAAGAAAATAACTCAACCCTTAAATTTGGTAGCTATTTTGAATTGTTTTTTTCTTTTTTAATGGCATCACACAATTCATATTTCACAGCCATGCCAAATTGACTGCATAGGAATTTGTATATTTATAGGGGGGAAAAGAAATGTTCAGTCAGCAATACTTCATCCTATTTCAACACCAAAAGACGGAAAAAAAAAAAAATAAAAGAAGAAGAAGAATATTGTTCAAACTGATTTCTTACTGCTCAGGTGCCTTTGTAACTTTCTGACATTGATAGATTTTGTGAAAGAATGAAATTGAGAACATGATATAGCTGAAACAACGTATGTCATGACCTGATAAAATCCCATTCAGTCTAAAGGAACCAAGTAAAAACTTTTCTTTTTTGGAGTTTCTTTTCCGGTAGTTTTATTTTGAAGTTTGATTTACCACTGACTTGGAAAAAAGTTTCCTTTTTCACTTTTTCTTTTAATTGGGAAATTGCAGGGTTCCCCTCTACCTTTGTTGTTGGATGATGAAATGGCAACTCTGATGGACTTTGGAATTGGCAATGATTCAACCATTCTCGTGGACGAAGAGAGTTGATACGCAAATACTAACGAGTTCAATGTAATCTGTTGCAAACTGAACGCTTTTTTAGATTTGCTGCAGTTACACTTCTCATGCATGCCGGTTACCCATAAAAGATATTTCGGCCATGTCTCTCTATCTTCCCCGCAGATGATGGTGATAGTTGCTTTAATATTCTCCTGGTCAGAGACAACACCAGTTTTTAATTAATGCCTGCGAGGAACAAGTCGCAACCAGTTTTTGATCAGTATCCGTTTGATTTTATGGAATAACTTTTTTGAAAAATATTTTTCAAGTTACAAACAGATTCATTTTCTATTGTTTTATATTCGTTAGCTTTAGAATTACTTGAAAATACTAAAAATTTGTAATTTATGGAACTATTCAGGGCTCATCTATTTCTTTTTTTGTATTTTTGGTTATTGTGTGAATATCATGTATTTTCATGATTATAATCTCTCTTAATTTTTTTTTTATTGCATGAATTTCTGAAGACAGTGACTTTTAAAGTTCCCAATTAATTTTTTGATTGACTAGAGTTTAACCGAGTTAAGTACACACATGCTTCATATGAGAACAAAATAAAATAAAATAAATCAAAATTATAGAAAAAGGAATTTTTACTTTTCATGAAATGAAATACATATAAAAGTCAAATAATATATACAACTACTATAATGAATTCTTCCCCACATTACCTCTTTCACCTTGCAGTACCCTGCCCTGCTCATCTTACGGCGACTGCTTATGCCTTTCCTAATCGATTTCAATATCCAACCAAAAAAGAATGTAAAATACCAATAATAACAAATAAGAAAAGACAAGGAACTTGGTTTCATTCTGAATTAGCATCATGTGAATACAGAGATAGAGCAGCAAATCTAGATGTTCCATCAATAGTCAGAGACAGATCTAAGAATATCAAACATCTGAGGCTAATAACACTACCAAATGATAACATATCTCGAATACTAACTGCAAAAGCTTAATAACATTCATCAGAGTACAAAATCACTTTCAAGCTACAAGAGAATCCTCATCTCGGTGCAACATACATCTGGGTCGAATCATATTGAGGATAAGTAGGCTGAGGAGAGACAGTTTTACCATAGCCAACAGGTGCACTCCCCGGAGCAGCAGCATAAGCACCTGACTGTGGAACTGACTGATCATAACTTGGTTGAGTTGGTGTTGGCTGAGCATAGGCTTGTTGGCCACTTGGCGGTGCACTGTAGGCTGTTGCAGTGCCACTGCCATAAGCAGGATCTTGAGAACCTTGATACCCATAACCCGCATTGTTTTGAGCTGGCTGCTCTGGATAACCTTGTTGTGACGATGGGTATGAACCATAACCACCAGATGGACCCTGCACATAGCCTGTTGCCTGCTGTCCACTAGGTTGACCATAAGACTGAACTGGCTGGCCAACTTGTTGAGTATAGCCAGGGCCAGACACAGGCATTGCTTGATTGTACCCATCAGCAGCTGACGTAGATCCATATTGCGTATATGATTGCTGCACAGGCCCACTTGATGCATATGGGTACTGCTGTTGAGGGGGCACGTTTGGACCATATGATTGACTGGATTGGATGGGACCTTGGTAAGGCAATTCACCAGGTTGACTAGGCCTAGGAGGGCCATATGATTGGGGAGGTGGTCCCTGCAATGGCATGCCGTATGATGGTTGCTTTCCATACTGCTGTTGAGCCCCATAGCCTGGTTGATTGCTGGATTGTGAGTATACTTGTTGAGAACTTCCATGTCCATAAGGATGCTGAGTCTGACCATGATTGTCATATTTTGGTTCATCATATCCATGCCCATAGCTCTGCGGAGCTACACCCTGAGAATATGGAGCTTGATGCCCATACTCTAGGCCATGTGACTGCCCATAATTATAATTTGGCTGCGATGGTGGATGTGACATTGCAGGGGTAGGAGAAGGTCCAGGACCATGCCCAGACATAGGGCCAGATGCTGGGTGGTCAGATGCATGGCCTGCCTGACTTCCATAGTAATCATAACCACCACCATGTGGACCTGGCCCCTGCATACTGGGAGGATGTCTTTGTTCCCAGCCAGAACCATAGTTACCTCTTGGAGCCATTGGTTGTGGAGGATAGCCACCATAACTTGGAGGCGGATACTGTGAATTTTGAGATGGATATGGTCCTCGGTGATGATAATCATAAGGGCTTTGCTGTGATGAATGGGGACCTCGAGGACCCCAGTGAGATGGACCAGGAGGTCCACGGGGTCTATATGATTGCTGCTGGTTGTAAGCACCAGAGAAATGTGATGGCCTCACATTCTACTCAAGGAAAATTACAAAAAACAAAGTTAGTAAGAAGCTCCAATAAAAAGCTATAAACATGAAATAGGGAAGAGAAGAAAGAACGGCATAGCTGCTTAGATACAGTAACCATGTCTCCTTTTGCAAAGCAAATACACCCAGGGAACCCCCAACAATGATTACACGAAATGCTATGCATAACACATAAAAATATGAACTATAATAACAGAAAATACAAATATAAATAAAAATAAAAAGGAAATCATCTTCATCTAATGTTACTCTGCAAAGTCATAACAGCCAGCCAAAAACCAAAGAAGAACAATATTACAAAGTAAAAATGTACGCTAAAAAGAAAGCATTCCATGTTTCAAACCTTCTAAATTAAAACCAGAAACGAACTGATCTCCTGATACTATTCCCATTGAATCATGAACCAAAATCCAGGAGCACTATGATTCAAAAATCTTATCATATGAGACATGCTTTATTCTTTTTCTTGAAACTGATTGACAGTCAACACCAAAAATGGCAGGAAAGACCAGAACAGGCTGAGGATGAAGCCCAAGCAAGATAGAAAAACCATAAGAGAAACAATGGAAATTTAAGAGCTCATACGTGCATATATACATAAAAACATGCCTGCATAAATACATTATACGTGATATATTTTCAAAAGTTCTAAAAAGTATTACTTCGAAACCACTGGGAAGACTTTATTTTCTATTATTAGTCCAAGAGAATACTCATCCAACAATTTAAACTTCCCTTTTGAATCAAGAAAAACACAAACTGTAGTGATAAACTTAAGCATTCTGAAAGACAACCATAGGCCATTCTATGCAGCTTGCCCTGCTTGAATTCATTCAATTCAGATATTATCCCCAGCACAGCTCAAAGCAATACAATATAAACTAAAGTAAAAGAAATTGCTCATGCAAAATATCTTAGATTCCTCTCTTGTTATTGAAGGAAAAGCTTAAAAATGTTATCATAGCCACAATTCATCAAGCTATCAATCTACTTGTCTACTTCACAGGCAATTCAATATATAAAAATTAAGCCACTCACAAACCAAATAAGCGGAGCAAAATGACCCTTTGGCACAATAACTTTTGAACTTCAGAACTGGCTGAAAAAGTACGATCTCAAGGTCAATGCTACATTGCCATGATGATCAACAAACTCACGTAGAAGATAAAACTAAGACAGAAACTGAACATCCATGACAGAAATATCTCGCTCTACTGTAGGAATTGAAGTTTAAAATCTAGCAGAGTTCACATTTTCACCGTATCCAAATGTCCATTCCAAATCATGCATGCATGATAACTCAGCACATCATATTAATCCATTTCGGAACACTAGCATGTTGAAAGGGCAACAAATCATAATTCTTACACTGATCTTAATGTGATCACCTTTATTATAATTTTCCTGCAGCCCAATGCATATCATAGAAGATTTACCACATTCTTCTTATGTTCAGCACAGCAATAGATAAAAACAAATTTGTACGAGTCTGGCAAAACTTCATACACGACGACTTCATCAGACATTACACTTCTTCCAACAAATGTCTCATGCATAGATGGGTCACTACATAGCACTAAGGTTAATACCAACTATTAACTTTTAAGTCTCAAAGCAATCTTACCAACTATTAACATCCAGCATTGCGAGATTTAATGCCTGATACCTCTCTTCAGTGGATGATAGTGAATGGTGGTTGTCTATTGCTACACCAAGAAAGCAATGCTGACCCCATGGGAAAGGCAAAAGCCAAATCTGCATTTTTAAAGTCAACCAATTCGAAATCGGCACCTTCATCATAAATAAATCATGGCAACCGACATCTTGGATTGAATATATGATCTTCCTAAGAGCATTCAAGTGACCTTGGAATGGATAATACCACAAATTCCCACTTATCAAGCAATTAGCTCTCCCTCCCACAGCTAAACTATTACATTGTCTTTCCTCAAATTGGGAAAAAAAAAAAAAAAGAATTGCTCATACATGCAAAGAAAACATATCATGACCTACTGTTGCATATTTCTTGGCAAAACCCACAGATAGCGACAACATCTCAGTTTATCCATGAACACAAGATTTGAAGAAACCAACCAGAACATGAATTGGCAACACAAAAGGCAATTGCTAGACTAATTCAAGATAAAAACATGAATCAAGTTTTATTTTCTAAAGATATATCTAAAATCACATTTATTCATTGCCACAACATTCTTTTTCGATTCTCGCTAGGAAATGATGTCAATCAATCACTGCTATGATAAAAAGTTCTCTTACATTTTCTCTTATAAATTGCAAACCTAACATTGTTCCTCCACAACCACAGCTGATCATGTTATGCCAAGGCATATCATTCACAACAAAAATACAATCCAATATGACACCATTGATCGAAGTAAGAGCAAGAACGAAGTGTTCATATCATACTTCATAACATTTTCGAATATAAACCGCATGTGAAGCCTATATCTAGAAAGATCATGAAACTGAAATATATAAACTGAGAAAGATGGAAGTGCGGCCCACAAGATTCTACACAGGCATTGATCAATGGAATGAACGAAAATTACACATGCTATTCCCACTCAAATACTTACAGATTTCTAATCCCCTTCAGATATTTTTTTTTTTTCAATTGCCTCATGCAACTAGAGGACTTCATAACAGATACTGATTGCAATCCTTCAGCAAATATACCAACATAACAATTAACTAGAGAACACAATTAGAAACTACTAAAACACATACCAATATAGCAATAAATAGAAGCATTACATCTAATAGGAACCGTGACTACATTGATCAAACTTATAAAAAAAAAAGTCAATAACATACCTGATTCATAACATCCTTTATCATTTCTCTTGCCATCTCAATTTGCTTTCTATCACCACTCACTCTCACTGTCCTTTCTTTAGATCCATCACCTTCTGGAAGATGTTGAGGTATCAACTAAATGGAAACAAGATCATCAGTTGCATCCATGTGATTAAATATCTTCAGAAAGCTGTTGAAACTGAAGCAGTGGCCATGCTTCAAGAAAATAAATTTCAATGTATGTTCAACGATATCAACTACCTGAATCCTAGCCCCCGATTTGGCTTGGAGAGCTTTAATGGTGTCTCCACCTCTGCCTATGATCAGACCAACCTGGAACAACAGAAGCATCAATAAGCATGCTAAAAAATTACGCAAAGCTATCTACAGTAATAACTAAATGGTCAACAGAAGAGCAGAAACCTTTTCATTTGGAACTTGCATCTCAAGCTGATCTGCCACTACAGCAGTCTGCGCACTAGGAAGTCCCCTAGCTACAAGAGAAGGGGAACCACCAGCATCAGCCTGCAATAAATACACAAAAAAGTTAGAGAAGAATAAAAAAACATTAACACAATCTCTAATCAACTCCTTGATTGTTAAAAAGAACCTACGAATTCAAAGCAACACCATGGAATATACATTAACTACAACTATGCCTTAGTCCCAAACTAGTTGGGATCAGCTATATGAATCATTTGTTACCATGGAAAATATATATATCAAGAAATAAAATTAAATCAGCCACCTCTGCAATGACAGCACTAATGAGCTTCTCAGCCTTGCTTATACTACTTAAAGTCCCTATTATTTCCACTGGCCTTGTGGTGGAATGTGGATCTGCATCTGCATCCCTTGTTATTTGAATTTTTGCCCCAGAATTATACTGCAGGTAACGTATGGTATCCCCACCCTTCCCAATAAGAACTCCAACCTGCAAACATAGAGTTTCCTAAACATCAATCAAAACCGATCTGATAACAGATCCAATAATCAAAGTAACAAATTAAAAAAAAAATAGAAATGGCTGCACTGGGATCACAAAAACTCGACAAGGGCAATCCAAAATTCAAAAAGCTGTTCACAGTCCACGGTACAGGAAAAATATGTGATGGACACAGCTGTGCCCATAACTGCCTATCACTATTCTATGATGACGACATCAGGAATGAAAATGAAGATTGATTTAGGTATGGGCCTATGACTTCAGCTCAATTCCCAATGATACAATAAGTTGGATTAGCCTAGCATTCTGGTTAAAAACTACAATCATAGCAATCAAAAATGAGAATCATTTAAGTTATGCATTGTGCTCAAAAAAAAAATCCTATGCATTATGTCAGTTCAGAAAAATTAGATTTGTAAAAAGCTAATTACTTAACGCAAATTCGGATATCAACATTTTGGTTCTACCTTATCATTGGGAACATCCATTTTGCGTGAGGTAGTTTGAGTATCAGGTGCTGGGTCCTCTGCCTCCAGAGAGAGATTTTCCTCTTTTTTCTCACCATCATCGGGCTTGGAATCCTCAACATAAGTCTCTCGAGTATCAACTGTTTCATGCTCATGTCCAGTGGGTTCGTCGTTAACTATTGTTTCAGTAACACCCTCAGGTTGATGAGGAGAAGCATCATCTGTTTCCTCATTCTTAATGATTGGCTCTTCAGCCTCCTCCTTTGCGTGTTCCTCTGACTTCTCTCCTTCAAAACCATTTTCACTAGCTAATAAAATAAAAACAGAGTATCAGAACAAATTTCAAACTCAAAATCCCTAATGCACCAAGTAATTTTACACTTACATGCTATATAAACAAAACCCTCGTAAAAAATCAACCATAGATTAAAACTTAAGACACATCATTGCAATTACCTAATCCATCAGGTTTATTCTCATCTAGCCGTGGACGCTTAGTGTCCGGCGAGCCACCATCCTCCACCGCCGCATCATCCGGCTTCTTATCTTCATCAGGCTCAGCGCTCGAGTCAGCCGGCTGTTCCGGGTTGGACTCGACTGGTTCTGGAGCTTCAGGCTCTAAATCTTCGAGCTTACGCTTGTGATCTGAAGGGACGGGGCTAGCCGTCAATGAGACAACCTCCTCCTCCGCCATTGGAATCAAGAAGACCACAAAATACCCTAGGGTTAGTGAATTGAGATCGAAAATGCCGAATACAAGGAAGTGGTGTCGGTGGAAAGTTTGTGAAGAAGGGTTTTGGTACCAGGTTACAGAGAGAGAGAGAAGTGGAGGTTGTGATATGTCGTTAGAGGCAAACACTGTAAAGTGGGTTTAAGGCTTTTATATGAAGGACGAGATATTTTTTACTTCTGCATTGTCATTGTGACCCAGCTGTTAGGGTTTGGGTGTGGATGGACTTTTCTTGATTTTGCATTGCGAATGGGCGTTGGGCCTATATCGTCGTTGGGCAAATAAACCAGAGCCTTAATTTCAACATGTGTCTCCCAACATGTTGGACAAAATTAGATATTTTAGTAAAGCTTTTATTTTAATAATTAATAACTATTTGAATACTTTTTTATAAAATTATAAAAATTAATTTTTTATAAAATATTATATTAATCTCTAAAAATTAATTCACACTTCATATTATCAAACTTTATAAAAATAGCATTTAATTAAAATGTTAAAAACTATTTAAAACTGATTATTAAAGAAAGCGTCTCTCAAATTCAATTTGTCAAATAAAAACTCTTAAATTTTAACTTATATAACAAGAAAGTGCCCATCATCCCTTCTCCAGTCAAGCCACACCAAAAAATTGATTTAGAGCGCTAACTAAATTTTAATTTGCTATATAATTATAAAA
Organism: Jatropha podagrica; assembly: GCA_947857235.1. Taxonomy (NCBI): domain Eukaryota; kingdom Viridiplantae; phylum Streptophyta; class Magnoliopsida; order Malpighiales; family Euphorbiaceae; genus Jatropha; species Jatropha podagrica. Next base: position 32,021 of record CANUEP010160665.1, read on the forward strand.
TACCTTCAATTTTGCAACTAGCTGCTACAGCATTTTAATTTTATCTATTAGCACTCTATTTTCAAATTTGGACCATAAGATTAAAATAATATAAATGTGAGGCTCAAAATATAACCTTTAGTCAACTTAACTCAAGGTCCAAAAAGGTAAATTTGCACCCTTTATTTTTCTGCTACTTGTTTTTCTCCTAGCTCCAAAACCCCAGCTTCTTCAAGATTACACCTACTCATAAAATAACCGCCCATGCTTTCTTTAGAAACTGTCCATAGTCTTCATCCTCTTTATTTTCATTTCCCATAAGCTCCTTATTTATCAAAATTATTATTTTTATTTCATAATACTTGTCATATATAGAATTTTACATTTTTTAAAAATAATTAAAATTATTTTTAATTTCATATTTATTAATTTTATAAAAAATTATTTAAATTAAACAACATTCATTTTAAATTCAAAATATTAGACTAATTATATAAAAATTAATATCTATAATAAAATTGAAAGAAAAGAATATATATATATTAAAAATTATTGATTTTAATTTATTTTTGAACTGAAAGGAAGCCCGTGCATTGTGTGGATTAATTATTATTTTGCTATCATATATAGTATTAAAAGTTATTTTTTATTATATATAAGAAAATAAATACTTATAAAAAAACCTACAACTCTAGAGGAATGAAAAAAATGAAAAATTATGAAAATTATATTAAAAACTAAAATTAGGTAAATACATACGATATGAAAGTCCTAGACATAATAGTTCAATTTTTTTACGAAATTATAAATTTGAAAGACATACATAAAACTCTATCTATAAAGATAATAATAAAAATATATAGATATAAAAATATATACTCTTAAAATAATTATTATAGATAAATGAACAAAAAAATAATTCAATCTAAAAATAAAAGAAATTCAAATATCTATCTATATAATCAATCTCGACGGAAAAATTCTTTTAAAAAAAGTTGACTTGGCATATTTTTCTTTGATTATTTTCTTTTTCCCTTTTTTTAGAAGTTTTCTATATTTTTTAATAATTTTTGAGCATTTATTATATATTTATATATATAATCTAAAATTTAGAATAATTAAAACTTGAAAATATTTTGATTGTTGAATTTAAAAATTTAAAACTTTTAAACTTTTTCTTATCTATATCTATATACATATATTTATAAATACCTCCCACTTTTATTCATGATCTTCTTCGCAATAGTTTCTTCTTTTTTTTTTGGATTATTTTGATTTCAATTATTTGAATTTTGATTGTGCTCTTTATTTATTTATTTTTCATTTTGATATATTATTTATTTTTCATATTTTTAATTGCAAAAGAATGATAACAGTAACATCAATTCTATTTCTTTTTCTTTATTTGGATGTAATGTCAATTCTTTAACCTTATTTTTCTCTCTCCCCTTCTCACTCTTTTTTTTAACCTTTTTTGGAAAGAAATAAAAAATCATATAATATGAAAAAAAATTTACGCTTCATGTTATATTTGATATTATTATAATATGAAATAAATGATACATGTGTGGAAAAAATTGAGATAGAGGTAAAAAGGTAGAGAAAAAAATAGATAAATAGAATTGATATTAATCGAAACTCATTATTTCTATAACTTATTAGATAATTTTTTAGAAAAATTAATTTTTTTATTTTTAATCATTGTAAATATTGAATATTTGTTACAGTAACTTTTTCAAATTGTATTATTAAATTATTATTACTATTATATTGTAATTTATTTTGTTTGCTAGGATAAGAGATTAGAGAAATAATTAAGAAACATTAATTAATGCTTAGGAGTAAGAAACATTTACACAATTGATTTAATTAAAAGTGAAAAATCATTAATATCGATAAATATATTTAAAATAATGAATAAAATTTATAAGATAATGTCTAATAAATTAAAATAAATTTTAGCATTTAAATTTAAAATTTAAAATTAATAATTATATTTTAAAATTAATATTTATTTATAATAATTATCTATATTTTTTTTATAAAATCACTCAAGGTACCTAAATATTCACAGAATTTTATAAATTAATTTGAAATGTTATATTTACATCAATAGCAAATTATAATTGGATAAAATATATTAAATTTTTAAAAATTAAATATTAATTAACGCTTATCCTTTTACTTTTGTAAAATAATTATGATATATAAATAAAAAATTAAAAATTTAAACAAGCTTAGTTTACATTTTTTTTAGTATTAGTTTAAGTTTATTTTTATCTGAAATACTTTCAATTATTTTTTATTCATTTAGTATATAATTATAAATAAAAGTATTTTCAAAATAAAAGATAATATATAATAAATAAAGCAATCCATGTAATGGGGGAACCTTCACGTAGTTCAAATATAAATATAAATATTATTAATTATTTTAAATAACTAATAAATTTTAAACTTCAAAAAAATATCTTAAGTGATATAATAAAAAATTCAAATTTCAAAATTGAAATGTAGATGTAGATACAATGAATATTAATTTTTAAATATAATTATTTCATATAAGTTTTTAATATTTAAATAATAAATTTAAAATTTAGAGAAGAATCTTATTTTAACTATAAATAAATAATAAAATATTCCAATTCATTTTTAATTTATTAAATAGATTTGTTTTTTAATTTATAAAATCCCTTTATTATTTTAAATATATTTTATTGAATTCAATGTTTCTTTCCTTTTTTCCCTTTTAAATAATGTAAATGTTCACTTTTGTGTGTGTATATATATAATCTCAATAATAAAGAGATTTACTCTTTGATATAAATGATAAAATAATAATAGTAATAGTAGTAATAATAAATAAATAAATAAAAATAAGTATATATTATACATATACTTCTATCTCCAATTTTAATATGCAATACTTAATTGATGTAATATGCTACCTCAATATCTGGATAACAAAGAAAAAACATATATTATTATAATAATAACACATGAATCAAAATAATTGTAAATAATTAAAATTTTACATAAACATATATGAATACGAAGCATTGAATGAAAAAAAAAAATACAATTTATAGTTTTCTAGGACTTGCTAAAAATATAATAAATGTAAAAAAAGTACATAAATGGATTTGTAATTAGTTTTTTCATTATCTTCATCTCCATAAACATGATATTTTTTATACCTACACTTGCACACGTACGATTAGTGACATAACAAAAAAAAATATTATTAAAAAAATAAAATTAAAAAGGAGAAAAATCGTAGGATGTTAAAAAAAAGAAATCATAAAAAATTATATAAAAAGTTAAAAAATCGTAAAAAGAAAAAAAAAAATTAAAGAGTTAATATTACCTCAATCAAGAAAGTTGACTTAACCCTCTTATTTGATTGAGGTAATATTTATCGAGCATTACAAGAGAAGAAGATTATGAAAGCAAGAAGTGAAGTTGTTCCATGAATTAGCTTAGTGAAAGTTAATTATTTGTATTAATTATATTCTAGTGTACAACTCTAATAACAACTTATGTATATAAACTAAGGCTAAGCAATAATAAAGTTCATAAATTATTTTTTTATGCTTATAGTGCCTTATAAGCGTTGATATTAGTGTTCATTTTGGTAGTTCTTTTTTTTTCCAAACTTTAATTTTGTTTCTATGGTTTTTTCAATCTAATGACATCTTCACCTCCTGCGATGTCTTCGACTCATATTTGTAATATGATAGAAGACATATCCTCACCATGTTTCCTTCATCTATCTGAAAACCACAGCTTAACTGTGGTCACACAAGAACTAACCTCTAGCAATCTTCCTTCTTGGAGACGATCCTTCCTCTTGAATGTTTCTATTCGATACAAGCAGGGTTTTCTTGTTGGCTTTGTGAAACGACATTTGCCAGAGGATCCTCTATTTTGTAAAGTCGATTTCTCCTTCAATAGCATCTACCATTTTTTTATCTCACTAACGCTAAGCAAATATGGGACAAACTCAATTAGAGGTTCTCTCAACCAGATGACGCTTGTGTATGTCATCTCCAACAGCTTTTGTGTAATCTTTCACAAGGCACTAAATCAATTGATAACTATTTCTTTGAGTTAAATGGAATTTGGTAAGAGCTTCGAATTTTTAAGCCTTTTCCGCATTGCACTTGTGGTAATTGCAATCGAAATTATTTTCAATAGTACATTGAGGTTCAACAGAAGGATCATGTTTTTAAGTTTTTTAATGGCCTCAATGAAATTTTTCAAGGCCTTCGTTCTCAAATCATAATGATGAAGCCGTTCCTTTCCTTAGATCAAGTTTACAATTTGGTCTTGTAAGAAGAGACTTAACATTCTCTGCTTATCCAGCACCAGCCTTTCTTGAAATGGCAGCTTCAAAAGTTAGAAAAAAATAAAGGGAAAGGTGACATTAAATGCTTTCATTGTGGGAAACTGGGGCATGTTAAGGCAGGCTACTATCGTTTAGTTGGATACCCTTCAGATTCAAGTTTAACAAGTCTCAAGGACTTACAACTAAGAATTCTCGATCGGTTCTTAGGGTTGCTCATTCTGTTTTGAACCCCTTTTCAGTTGAGAACCATTTTGCTCATCTTGTTGGCAACCTTTCAAGTTTGGGGTTTTCCAAGGATCAAGTTCTCAAGCATATGCATTTCTTACAAGATCAGACTAATGACAAACCTTTACTTCATTCACCACATCATGCTGCTATGCTAACTCATGTTGTTGCCTCCACTGTTTCTCATTCACAGTCTGAGGCTTCTACTTCTTCTCATTTCCTATTAACACCACAAGTTAATGTTGCCGGTATGATTCCTTCCATTTTTACTACTTCTGCTACTTTACTTGCATTGTTGAGTGTTTCTTTTGCTCATTCACTTGGATAGTTGATACAGGAGTGACTGATCATATAATTTGTGATAAACTCCATTTTTACATTCAACTCCCTTGATTAATGCTTTTGTTTCATTACCTAATGGCATGAAAGCACAAGTTTGTGCAATAGAAACAGTTTGTATTAATTGACTTTTCACTCTTGAATATGTTTTATTAGTTCCATCTTTTAATTTCAACTTAATCTCTATTAGTAAACTTACAGCCTCCAAAGAATTATGCTTTGTCTTATCATCTCGTTATTGTTTTATCCAGGCCATTTTATCATGGATGATGATTGGACTGACTAAAATGAGGGATGGGCTTTTCTTTCTGATTTCTGATTTCACTCCGGCCAAGTCACATGATGTTGTTCATGTTGTTTCTATTAATTCAGTCAATTCTATTAATTCTTATGAAACACGACATCATAGGTTAGGTCATTGGCAAATGATAAAATAAAAGTGTTGCAACTTATTCTTTTTATTTCTTATAATCAGTTTCACTTGTCCTAGAGCTAAATTTCGAAGGTTGCCTTTTCCTTCTCACACACCCGCTTAACTTGTACCTTTTGAAATTGAACATATGGACGTCTTGGGTCCTTATTCTCAAAAAGATATCAATGGAAACTATTATTTTCTTTTTATAATTGATGATTACACTAAATGCATTTGGAATTTCCTTATGAAATATAAGAATAGAGTATCTTTTCTTATTCTTTAATTTCATTGTTTTATTCAAACACAATTTCAATTTTCCATTAAAACTATTAGGACATAATTCCTTTTGCATTCTTTTTTTAAGTCTACTAGAATTTTACACCAAACTAGTTGTGTTTACACTCTCAACATAATTGTATTGTCAAAAGAAAACACCAACACATCCTAAATGTAGCAAGAGCTTTACTTTTTCATGCTCACATGCCAATACAATTTTGGGGTAATGCTATCCTTTCTTCTACTATTTCATTAATAGAACTCCCATGTCTAATACAATAATAAATCACCTTTTGAGCTTTTATTTCATAAGCCTCCTTACCACCACCTTAGAGCTTTTGGTTGTCTATGCTTCACCTCAAATTTTATTTCTCATAAACTAAATTTGATATTAGAGCCAAAAGGGTTATCTTTCTCAGTTATCCTATTGGAATCAAGGATTATTTGCTTTATGATCTTGATGCCAAAAGTACTTTTGGGTTTGAGTTTCCTTTTGATGTTGAATTAACTTTTCTTTTTAATTCTATAGAGTCTCTTTCAAAATTTTCTTTTTCTTTTCCATCCAAAAATTTTTGTTTCTTTGACTCTTTCTGATTTTAATTCCCTTAATACTTCAGTTTCTGATATTGCTCATATTGATATTTCTGCTCCTACTGAAAACACTCATGATGATACTCAACTTGGTCATGTTCCTCATTTTGGTGGTGATACAGCTTCCACTTTAGAAAATGATACACCTGCATCTGTTTTACAACATGATGAAACCTGCATCTGTTTTACATCATGATGAACATGCACCTGTTTTCCAAAATAATAATACTACATCTGTTTTACAAAATAATGTTGATGCACCTATTTTACATCTTAATTCACATAATGACATTGAATCTTTTGCTCCTATTCATATTCTTTCTCCCCAACTTAGAAGAAGCTCTATGATCCATAAACCACCTTCTTACTTGAATGATTACCATCTTGCTACCCTTTATTGGCCCAACCAATATTCATGTGTTATTTCTCACCCCATTAATGAATACCTTTCTTATGATAGACTTTTGCCCACTTATAAATCCTTTGTCTTTCATATTTCTTTTACTACTGATCCAATATCATATAATCAAGCCTCACAATCTAATCATTGTAGATTTGCTATGCAATATGAGCTTTAAGCCTTGGAAAATAACCAAACCTAGATTGTAACTTATCTACCACCTCAAACTAAACATGTAGGCTGTAAATGGGTTTATAAGATCATGTTTAAGTCAAAGGGCTCCATTGAAAAGTATAAAGCTTGACTAGTAGCTAAAGGGTACACCTAAAAGGCATATTTTGACTACTAGGAAACCTTTTCCCTTGTAGCTAAGCATACCACACTTAGAGTTTTTTTTATCATAGGTAGCTCAATTTAATTGTCATTTATATGAGTTAGATATTAATAATGCCTTCTTGAATGAGGTTTATTTGGGAAAGTCTATATGGATTTACCTCTTATTTATGAGCCTAAGGGGGAGTATAATGGTGGTTCTAAATTTGTTTGTAAATTTCAAAAGTCCTTGTATGGATTGAAATAAGTATAAAGGCAATTGAACCTTAAGTTTTTTAACAGTTTGATAAATGAAGGGTTTATGCAGTCCAAATCTGACTATTCTTTGTTTATTAAGTATATTAAGGATGGTTTTGTTGGTTTAGTTGTGTATATGGATGACATTATAATAGGGAGTAGCAATAAGACTCTAGTTGATCAATTTAAGGAACAATTGGAGTGTCATTTCCTTGGTCTTGAGGTTGCTAAATCTGTCAAGGGTCTTGTGCTTTCTCAAAGAAAATATATTTTGGAGATGCTAGAGGAATTTGGTTTTCTTGAAGCAAATCCCAGTTCTATTCTTATAAATGTCAATATTAAATACAAGCATTATGAAAATGAATGTCATAAAGATCCTATTATTTTTAGGCAGCTCATGGATAAGCCTTCTACAGAACACTTAGTTGCAGCTCATAAAATACTCAAGTATTTGAAAAGTTCTCTAGAACAAGGTTTATTTTTCTCTTCTGCTTCTTCTTTATAAATGAAAGTCTATTCTGCCAGTGATTGGTCCGGCTGTATGAAGACGAGAAGATCTATTACTAGATTTTTATTTTCTTAGGCACAGCTCTTTTAAACTGGAAGTATGTTACTTTCACTATGCTAGATATATCCTATGGAGCTAATAATTTGGCTGAATTCATGGATACACCTTCCATTAAACACTTAGTTGTAGCTTATAAAATACTTAAGTATTTGAAAAATTCTCTAGGACAAAATTTATTTTTCTCTTATGCTCCTTTTCTAGAACTAAAAGCCTATTCTGCCAGTGATTAATTCGGTTGTATGGAGACAAGAACATTTATTACTGGATTTGTATTTTCTTAGGCATATCTCTCATAAGCTGGAAGTCTAAGAAACAATCAACAATGTCTAAAAGTTTTATTGAGGTTGGGTATAGAGTTATTTCAACCACAACTTTTGAGATTTTATGGTTAATTGCTTTGTTAAGAGATTTTAAAGTTGAAGTTTCTAAGCTTGCACTTCTATATATAACATTATTTTTGCAATACATGTTGCTAAAAATCCTATATTCCATGAAAAAAAAAAAAACACATAGAAATAGATTATCATTTTATTAGAGAGAAGGTGATGAATAATATTGGTAAACCTGAATTTCTGAAGACTAATGATCAACTAGCAGACATCTTTATAAAGGCATTGCATTCCTCACAATTCAAATATCTTTTGAGCAAGTTGAACATAAGCAACATATATGTTCAACTTTAGGACGAGTATCAAGCATTACAAGAGCAAAGATTATGAAAGTACGAAGCGAAGCTGTTTCAAGAATTAGCTTAGTGAAGATTTATTATTTGTATTAATTATATTCTAGAGTACAACTGTATTATTGACTTGTGTATATAAATTAAAGCTAAGTAATAATAAAGTTGCCTTGTATTAATGTTAACTCTTTGATATTTTTTTTTTTTTACTTTTAACTTTTGTGTAATTTTTTATCGTTTAATTCGAATCCATAACAGATAAACTGATCGTACATTTGAGAGATCGGGTACCCGCTATCTGTTTGATTTAAATAAATTACCTTATCACTGAACTACTAAAAAGTTTTAATTGTTGGCGCACATAATATATATATATATATATATATATATATATATATATATATATATATATATATATATAAGATATAATTATTTGTAACTTACAGTTATTTATATATTTAAATTTTTATTAATAAATATTGGATTGAAATATAATATTACTTATAAGTAAATTTTAATTAAATTACATACATTAAACTGAATTTATTTTTTTATATAAAATTATATATATATATATATATATAGTATTCGTGTCTTAGTAATTTAGTTGAATTTTATAGTTTGGTAACCATAAAATTTATTAAAAAATAAAAAAAATATTAATTGAATAAAATGTTAATATGTTATAATTAAAAAATGACTTGTGTGAAATATGAAATCTAGAATAATTATAATAATTTAGAATATCACTCGTACAAATATTATTAGTGAACTTATAAATATAATTATAATTGAATCTTAATTAAATATCCTCTTATTTTTTTATTAGTATCATCATATATGTTAGTATAATTATATTTAAAAGTCTAGTATGCATATATTAAGAATTACAAAAACTTAATAAGAAAGTATTAAATTTAATATTTTATCTAGTTATATAATAATAATAATAATAATAATAATAATAATAATAATAATAATAATAATAATAATAATATTATTATTATTATTATTATTATTATTATTATTATTATTATTATTGAAACGACGTAGGTTTAGGTAAGATGTTTAAATGATCCACATCAAAACTACGTCGTTTTAGATTTTAGGTTGGGGTGGCCTTTTAATGAAATAAACAAAACAAAAATCCTCTCATACTCCACATATTTTGCGCCGCTGGTTCTCTCCTCCTACTTCTACCCATTCACAATCGTATTGCTTTTCTATCCCCTCCCGTTGCATCCGTGCGTGGCCGTCGAATCTGCAGCGGTTTTGCTCTGCAACCGTAGTGAGAGTGCTAGGTCCTCCATTGTTCTTGATTTTCTTTTTTTTTTTGGTTTTCCTTTTCGTTCTCTTCATCCCTTTTCGTTTTTCTTTTTTTTTCTTTTTCTTATGTATAATTCATATAAATAGACAAAGAGGAGGAATCGTTCGTTGAATTAATTTGTGGGTTCAGTTTTATTTTTTTCTATTTTTTTCATCTGTAGATTTTGTTCATGTTTTATTTGTATGAGATGAAATTATTATATTTAGATCCTAGATGAAAGAAGAGCTCTATTTGTTGAATTTATCTTCAATTTCGTTCTCCCCTGACTGTAAAAATCTAAATTTCGGAACTTGATTAGGCATTTGTTTGTTGTATTTTCAGGTTTTAGATTCGGGTTACAAGCGGGTTTGAGTTTCACGGATTGAACGAATTTGTGATTCAATGGATATCTAAACGGGTTCGGTAGTATGCGGGTAATTCTAAACGAATTTGGGAGGGATTAGGATACTGTTGTTCAATTCTTAAATGGATTTGGGATGAATTCGGTACTTAGATTGTTAACGGGTACGGATTCGGATAGTTGATTTCTACTGGGTACCCCCGCTGCCACCCCTAAACCCAGTGTCGACTACCACCGAGTTAATCCAAATAGTTTATGAAACTCAGAGCTCCGAGTTAGAATGAGATATAGACTTCTTATGGGCCTAAAAACCCTTTATTATGGGCCAACAGTTAGGCCCTCTAACAAGCTTGAATTTTGGGCTATCGTGATGCACTATTCCGGCCATGCTATGGGCCTAAACCATTTATTATGGGCCAACAGTTAGGCCCTCTGACAAGCTTGAATTTTTGGCCATCTTTATGCATCATGTGCGGCCGGTCTAAGGGTTGACAATTTACGAATTTAATTAAAAATTTAAAACTGAACTGAATAATTTAATTTGGTTCGATTATTAATAAATTAATTTTGATTTGGATCGATTAATTATAAATATTAATTTAATTTTTTAATTATAGTTTGGTGAGATAAAAAAAAACTTTGGTTAATTAAAATCAATCAAATTCATACTCTAGATATATATATTTGTTTTATTTTAAATTTTTTTGTCAAAGTATTGTGTTTTTACCATATTAAAAATTAAGTAAAAGTGTAAATTATATTTATATAGTTTTTATGATAAGTGCCAATAATATGATATAATTTTTTAGATTATTGAAAAAAAACATCATATTTAATTGGTTATTAACTATATAAATATAATTATTCTTTTAATGAATTATTTTTTTAAATTAATTATATTAATTATTTTTGAATAATTAAATTTAGATATGGTTGACTTGTTGAATTAATTAATTAATTTTATTAATTAATTGTTTATTGTATACAATTATCTATAAATTTATAATCATATGTATATAATTATTTTGAGACTGTAAATTTGACAACATGAATACATATTAAAAAGTTTTTAGATTTGAGTACCGTAATCGGTTTGAATTAACTAATTGAAAATATTAATTCGGTTATTCGAATAATTGTGATTTTTTTATGAAAATATATATTATTTAATTTGATTATATTCGATTTTATATTAAATATAATTTGAATTAGTTTAAAATTCATAAAATTAGGTAACATTTGAATTCAACCATTGGGTTTGAATTGCTTTGGATTAAATAAATGCTCGTGCCTATGCCTACCGCTTACGCAACCGCCAAACTTATTTTTATTTATTTTATTTTTTCTTCTTTTCCTGGGTGTGCTTTATACCTGACATTCAATGTCCAACTGTTGTTCTTTCCTCTAAATTTCAAACACTTGTTGTTCATTTCTTCAGTTCGCATTCCACGTACAGCAACAGCGACACTGCTCCAATAACAGCGACAGTGCTCGTTAATGTGATTATAATCGATATTGAAGGTTATCCATTTTGATCAATTTGCTTTGGAACCGTAGATGGCGGATTCCAAAGCAAACTCGGGAATTTCAGAGGAGACGTCGCCTGATTTGTTGAAGAATACGCCATGGAATATTGCGAGATTGGAAGATGTGATAGAGCATTCTCAGGGCCGACAGAAGTATCATGCGCAGACTAGAAGTCCATCTGATGGAAGTGATGTTCGATGGTATTTTCACAAGGTGCCTTTGGCTGAAAATGGTAAATTTCGGATTTTATTATTATTATTTTTTAATTGTTCTATTATAGCATACTTTCAAATGTCACTGTCAATTTAGTGTTTTTTTTTTCTGCCTCAAATTTATAACTGGAAACAACTTTTATTGATAGTTTCCGGTGAAAGGAAAGTGAAACGCTGCTTATTTGTTATTTTCTGTGTTTCTACAGAGTTAGCTGCCTCAATTCCTCGCACTGAAATAGTGGGAAAGGGTGATTATTTTCGTTTTGGTATGAGAGATTCTCTTGCAATAGAGGCATCTTTCTTGCAGGTCTGAATGTTGAAGATTGTATTGTTTTTCAGATGTTTAAACCGACCTTTTTACTGTAGTCCCATAAAAAAAATTAATTTAGTAACTTTTTTCTTGAATTTAAGAAATTTAAGTGTGTTTATTTTGGTGTTTTTGATGCATTTTGTCAACATTGAATGAAATAGTTCACATTACCCATCCTATCTTCTACTTTGTGTATCAAGCTAAGTGAAAAGTCTAATCAGTAAATAGTATTTTTTTTTTCCGATTTGTTTATGTTTTTGGTTTATTTACTTTTTATTTTGATGAACATATTATAGAGAGAGGAAGAGTTGCTCTCTAGCTGGTGGGGAGAGTACGCAGAATGTAGTGAAGGTCCTAGGAGTCGACTGACGTCCAGTAAGAAAGATATGCAACAAAGTGGTTATTCTCTAGATGGTGCTATTGCTGCTCAATTAGATGAAGTGGAAGAGGAGAGAGTCGGTGTGCCTGTAAAGGGAGGACTCTATGAGGTATACCTCATATTTCCTGTATTTGTTTTTACTTATCTAATTTGTCAGTAATTTTCATTTTGGTTCTACTGGATGCTATACTGAAAGCAGTCAGTTTGAAGATAAAACTTTAATCCTGAACAAGGACTCGAAAAGCAAACACAAAAACTGAAAAAAAGAAAAGTGATGGAAATTCACTCACTGGGAAGGAAATGAGATGACAAAAGATGTATAAATCAAGTAATCTCAGTGCTCATAATAGCTACAACTAGTGCAAATAGTGATTTATATTTTTGTGATGGGCTTTGTCACCTGTATTTTTCCTTTGCTTTCACTGTGGTGAGAATAATGGGTTGTTCCATCACTTGGTATATTTGGACAATCTTTTTTCTATTAATTGCGAATATTGCTTTTACTCGCACCTTGGAGGTTTTTTCAAAGATTCATTTGGGAAATGCGGGGAGTTTGTTTGGGTTGTTCATGGTGCAGTGGTTGGATTGATTGGTCAAAGCATAATGCTAGAACTTGTATGGAGTAGTATTTGCTGAACTATTACTCTTGGATAAGAAAGTGTTCATGGATTCGTTGTGGTGCACAATTTCCTTCTTTCTTTTCCTATAATATTCTTTTTGTATCAAAATAAGGAAATAAAATTCTTGTAGGAGAGGTATAGATCTTTAAGCTACATATAATGGAAGATGTTGCCAGGTACAGTGATCTTATTTATTGCACACAAGTTGTGGTATGGTGATATAAGTATGCTATGAAAGAGGAAGATGTCTAACAAAGTAAAAGGCAAGTTTTATAGGACAACATTGAAGCCTACAATATTATATGAGAGTGAATGTTCGGCACTGAATTCCCGCATGTTCACAAGATGAATATTGTGGAGATATAGATGTTAAGATGAAGGTGGTCACACAAGTTGAACAAGATTAGAAATGAAATCATGGATAAAATGAGAAAAGGATGTCTAAGATGGTTTGATTTCAGATGGGTAGACCTATGGCCACATGGAGGGAAGTTGTTGCAAAAGATCTACTGTTTCTTGATATTAGTGCAGATTTAGCTATGAATAGAGCAAAATTGAGACAAACATTTCATATGGCTGACCCCAACTAGTTTGGAATTAACGATTAGTTGTTTTTGTTGTTGTTTTAAGTAGATTTGGGATGTCTGGGCAGTTGTTTGGCTCTTTACTCTTTACTACTTGCCATCTTACATTGCATTCTATTTCTAGTTTTAGAAGCTGGAATGGCTAAAATATTTGTATGTGGTGTCACACTAAGTCATTTCCTTTAATATTTAAATTCTGTTTCTTCTTTACCTTTCCATGTAATGAGTCAATGACATAAAGGTAATCTGGTTATATTGTCTTTTTTCTAATTGAGAATGTATTATGATCTTATATATTTATTTCTGCTCATAATTTTCTATCCCACATTCTTCAGTTTCGCATGCTAATCTATAATGTCATGTAAAATTTGAAGCAGCTTGATGATATTTTCTAAAACTGACACGTTTTTGTTATGCAGGTAGATCTAGTGAAGAGACATTGTTTTCCTGTTTATTGGTATGGAGAAAATCGGCGTGTCTTAAGGGGTCATTGGTTCGCTCGTAAAGGGGGCCTTGATTGGTTGCCACTTCGTGAAGATGTTGCAGAACAATTAGAGATTGCATATCGTAGCAAGGTTTGTTAGTACTAAGTAATTTTATTTGATACCGTTTCTCAATTTTTGTCTGATAATTTATATAGTCTGTTGGAGAAAGTATGATTGTTTTTGAACTTGCATATTTTAAGTTTTCAGCCTTTGAATTCTGTAGTGCTGTTTATGTGGTTTATTTAATATTATATTTTCCTTTTTACTTTTCTCTTTCCCATTAGCATGAAGCTTTCTCTTTCCATTTCCTCAAATTTGGACTTGGCTTCAGGTTTGGCATCGGAGGACATTTCAAGCATCAGGGCTATTTGCAGCTCGTGTTGATTTGCAAGGCTCTACTCCAGTGAGTATATCTTGTTGTAAAGGGGAATTTTATTCTTTGATTATTATCTTCTGGAGTACAAATATGTAATGCATGACAATATATGATGGGCCATGCCATGCAGGGACTTCATGCACTTTTTACAGGAGAAGATGATACTTGGGAGGCTTGGCTTAACGTTGATGCTTCTGGTTTTTCTGGTATCATTACCTTAAGTGGAAATGGGGTTAAGTTAAGGCGTGGTTATGCAGCATCTCACTCCGCAAAACCAACCCAGGTTTCTTTGTAAACTTCATTAGAGCAGATAGCAAGCTATCATTTTATTTTTATCATTCACAAAAAATGGCATTTATGCATGATAGCAAAACTGGTCTAAGAGCTGCTCTTTGTGTTACCTTGATGACTAATCCTTTCCTCTCAGACCTCTCATTTATGTCAAATTTAAAATTAATTATAGTTTTGTAGTTGAATTTATTATGTTTTAAAGAATTGTAGGAGTTCCTCTCTTTCATTCATATGTCGGGATTTTCTTTTGTATCTTAGCACAGGTGCATTTGCTTGTGTATAACGAGGTAAAGGAGAGTTATATTTGATTTATTTAGTTGATGCCAAATTGCTAATGACATGCACATCTTGTCACTGGCATGCATATGCTTATGTGGGGCCTATGTAGTATTTTCTAGTGTCCATTTCTTCTGGACAATGCACTTCTAGAAACAAGAAACAGTGTACAATACATGGCTATATACATATATTCTTTGACTGAAATGCAACCATTCTTCTTTTTCATAATTTGCTACTAAAAGCACTTGGCCTATTCAACTGTTGACTTGTGGTGAAGCTGAAGTGATATTTGCGAGGAGTAAAGCATAGACATGTGCGTTAAGGAAGCATTGTGCCTTAGGAAGGCTACGCAGATATATTAGGGAATATATAATAAGAAAAAGCTAAAAAGTTCTTCATCTTCTTTTTTTTTTTTTTTTTTTTTTTTTTTTTTTTTTTTTGGGGGGTAGGTAAGGGGTTTAATAAAAAAAAAGCAAATTAAGAATTTAGTAAATAAAATTTATTTTGACAATTTTTAAAATTAAATAATAAATAAAACCTAAAATTACTTTTATTTTAAAAATTTTTATTTTTTTTTTTTTTTATACAAACCCATTCCCCCCCCACAAAAAAAAAAAAAAAAAAAAAAAAAAAAAAAAAAAAGAAGATGAAGAACTTTTTAGCTTTTTCTTA
>CANUEP010160689.1:0-33138 GCA_947857235.1 Jatropha podagrica
TTTCGTTGTGTTTGTCACACTTCTGTTTATATATATATATATATATATATATATATATATATATATATATATATATATATATATATATATATATATATATATCATTCTGATATTTGCATGTGAAGGATGCAGTGTTGGGAATAATGATATGCATGTGTCCTTTAGATCATCTATTTTTGGATGCAGATGGTGCTGTATGCATTAGGATGTAGGATTGATGTTCGTGCATGTATATTTCAATAGCTTATCATGCTATATGTTTATTTATTGATCATTATTAGTAGGAATGTTATGTAGAAATCAGGTTCAGAACTTCCTCTGCTTCATCTTTTTCTCATTATAGGCATTATCTATTCTCTAGAAGAGAGAGAAAGGGGGGAGACAAAACACAATAGAAAAGAGAAATGGCTTGAGGTTGCTCAATATTCAATTTTGTTTTTCTGACTTCCAAATTTTACAAGGTAACTCTCATTGATCAAGTTATGGTTTTTAGGTAATTGCTATAGGAGAATCCGAACAAATGACACGAGGGAGAGATCTTTCATGTGGTGCTAGTGTGGGGGATATAAAACAGCTGGAATTTGTTTCAATGTGCACAAAGTTGTCTTGAGATTTTTTTTTTCTTCTTTTATTGAATTATGCGAAAAAAAAAATGTTACCATTTTTAGGTTTGTTATTGTAGCTGCTCTCCTATTTTTTTATCTCCACCATTGTCACCTTATTTGACATTGATTAGTTCAAGTACAGTTGGCCAAAGATTTATTTGTTTGAAAATTGGTTAAAAACACTTGCAAAAATATCTGGATGGAATAGTTCGATGAATATAACTGATCTTGGATGTCTACATTTTCTTCTATATGATAACTCAAACAGATACGTGAATTTATTGAATTCATTGGATAATATGGTTGAGTTCTTCTGTTTGATAAGAGTTTCTCTTATAGTTCATATTTATTTATGAGTTGTGACTCTCAATAATAATCATAATGTTATGGATGTATCATGCATTGGGCAGATGAGGAGGATCGTATTATAATTTCAGCCCATGCAATCCATGGAAACAAATGGGCAGCAATTGCGAGGCTCCTGCCAGGTAGAACAGATAATGCAATCAAGAACCACTGGAATTCTACTTTGAGGCGTAGGTGCATTGAGCAAGGGAGGCTTAAACCAGGACCTAGTGATGCAACGAAAGATGGTAGCCGTGACAAAACAAAGGCATCATCAGAAGAAACTCCATCAGTTGGTACTGTCAATTCACAGAGGCCCCCAGAAGGAAGACGTTTCCCAATTGATGACCAACATAGCCAGCAAGCAGACCAAGTTCAAAAGGACAATATCTCTCAATTAAATGGGATTCGTTTTGTTTCAGAGCCTCAAGTTCATCCTACTCTTCCTCGTCCTAAAGCACGTGTTAGTGCATTTAGTGTTTACAGTCCTCGTAATGGCCCAAAAATTGGCTGTGGGCATTCAAGATCAAATCCAACTCAGGGCCCTTCGGTTCAAGCTTCAAGAACAGATGTTGGAGTTCACAAATTCCTTAAAGATATTAATGTTGATCCTGTGGTCCCTTTGCGATGTGGATATGGTTGTTGTTCAATGCCAAGTGGAAACCATCCTCCTCGTTCATTGTTGGGTCCTGAGTTTGTTGAATATGAAGAGCTCCCCTCTTTCTCAAGTAAAGAATTAGTTTCAATTGCTACAGACTTGAACAATATTGCATGGATCAAGAGTGGCCTTGAGAATAGTAGCAGCGGAATACCAAGCACTGCTACTGCTGCAAGCTACAGAATGTCTCAAGGGGCTGCTGCTGGCTCACAAATGGTGATGTCATCTGAACAGAATTTAAGAAATAGTCATATGGCTTATGAAGAGGGAAGAAACAAATTGATGGGGATGATGACAGATACTTTATCAACCCAGATGCCTGCACAACCTTTTGCAATGCGACCTGAAGTGGAGAGCCTGAGCTAAACTTGTAGCTGATTTCCTTTTTCGATACTTCTTTTTGGGATAAATTTTATAGAGTTAAGAATATGATTTTGTGCAGAGGCTCCTTATCTGTCAGTAAAGAGATAGTGTCATTTGTTAAATAGATTCTGCTTCTGAAAAGTGTATCAGAATTGATTCAGTAAGGAATGAAATTTGTTTATACAAATTATCCAGTGCTTATGCATTTCTCAGTCTTGATGATCTACTATATGATGTTTCATTTCATTTAAAGCCATAATCTGTCTTTTCCAAGTCGTTTGTTGAACTATGTACTTGAAAATGCAAAACTCGTTTAGGAGTTAGTCGAGGAAAAAGCCTTTCAATGAGCCGATGCTGTATAAGCAGTTCCTCACTGTATTTCCTCTCATTTTTATCCTAACGAACTTCAGCTCATCAAAAATTGAAATGTCTAGCTTGAGTGGCACTTTCAAATTTGCCCTACGAGTATTACATAAAAGTTCAAATTATGAACATCTTGAGTGCCCTATGAGTATTACATCAATTTTCACTTCACTCACTGCCACTATAAAGCATGAACATCTTTCTCCTTCAGTCCTCCCTGTGGCATATATAATATTCCATCCATCTCAAAATGTCAATTCATTTGACTCCAAGAAATATTTGTATTTTTTTATGCCCCTCGCTAATTAATGGTTTTAAATTATAAAACTAATTTTATTTTTAAGAGAGGATAATTTTAAAAGGATATAAATATTTTATATAGATGTGATATTATAATTAATATATTTCTTAAGATTTACGTAAAAGTGAACAAATATTTTAGGAGTACACCTATAAATAATAGAAGATTGATCCTCTGTCAAGTGGGCTTCTGTCTGTCTACAGATTTACAAATTTGACCGAAATGTTTAACTTAAGACAATCCCTTAATTACGTAAGGTTAAATCTAAAGTTAGGCCTAAAATAAGCATGCACAATCATGAAGCTGTTCCTGCTGATCTGCCACAACTCTCCTTTTAATAAAGAGATGAAGCAACCCTTATTAGAACACATGATTACCACTGAAAGTCCATTTTACCCTTAAACAGTAAGAACTTATATGCTGAAGTAGGAGGATAGTATAGGACACTTGGCTCTTAGAGCTTAAAAAATGGGGAGGAGAACGGGTCCATGAGCTAATTAATAAATAAAAAAAAAGGAGTACCGAAACACTCCAAAAATACAATAAAGCACTGAAGAAGACAAATAAAAATCTGCTTTTCCCACATACATTATCCTATGCTGTCTTGAGGGAAAATAACAGTTTTAATAGGACACTTCAACATCAAATCATCCCCAAAATCCTTCACTTTTTAGCAATTTTCTTTTTCTCTCAATCATTTTCTAGCTGCCCATGTTATATTTTCCTGCTGCATCTCAAACAAATTAACACAGGTCAAGTAAATTACTGGAGGGCAGAGCTTTACACTCAAAAATAGAAAAATAAGGGAAAGGAAAGAAAAAAAGAAAATTTCATTACCTACCATTTCTCCTACTCTCTGCACAATACTGTATTTTCTCTCTTGATCTTTCTCTCTCCACTAAAAATCCTGTTCAGAACCGACAGACTTCAGAGAGAGAGAGAGAGAGAGAGAGAGAGAGAGGAAAAGAGAGCACCTGCCAACAGTACAGTAGTTACCTGTGAGAGCTTACATAAGAGTTACTTTGGTGGGTTTTTATGATAGTTGCCTCGCAAAACCATTACATGAAGATTCACCATTTGGGCCTTGAAAATGGAACCTTTACAAAAACCCCAAGTGGCTGTTGATGATGAAAATATAGAGGGAAGTGGTCACCACCACCAGTCAGATGATGAAGAGCAAAGAAGCTCTTCAAGTGAGTCTGGCTCTAGCAGTGAGATTGTTAAGGAGAACAGATCCTCTGTGTCAGAGGTGGATCTGGAGTGTGGGCTGCCTGAGATTAAGGTACATTTGGCAAAGGTTGAAAGAGATTGCAGGATTTGTCATCTGAGCATGGATGCAGGGAATCAGGATTCTGGTTTGCCTATTGAGTTGGGTTGTTCTTGCAAGGATGATTTAGCTGCTGCTCACAAACAATGTGCAGAAGCCTGGTTCAAGATTAAGGGAAACAAGTAAGTAGCTAGAAGAGTAAACAAAAATTATCTTTTTACGTTCATTGTCATTTTTCTCTTCTTTTTAATTTTAAGTTCTATTCGTAGCATTTGAACATTTAATGCTTTTGGCATGTATGAAATTCTGGGTAAAGTATTGATCTTACTGATGGTCATTTACTTCATAAAGAGGCCAACTTAATTTTGGTTCTGTTTTCTCTAGGTTCTCTTGCTTTTTTAGTTAGTTAGTTTGTTTCTAGAGTAGTGCTGCACAAATTTATAGTCGCTCTTTATATTGTCAGATGTGGCCAAGAGTAAAGTGTTGATCTTGCTGATGATCATTTACTTCATAAAGAGGCCAACTTGATTTTGGTTCTGATTTCTCTAGGTTTTCTTCCCTTTTTAGTTAGTTAGTTTGTTTCTAGAGTAGTGCTGCACAAATTTATACTCGCTCTTTATATTGTCAGATGTGGCAAAAGTGTACAGGTACACTCACTAGTGCATTGTGCTGAAAATTCATTGATAGATAGGGATTATAACTTGATCAATGATGTTAAATTTGGTGAAATAATTGATGCAGTAAAAAATTGTTATGAGAAGTTTTTTTGTTGTGGCATTTGTTAGATGTCTAGGCAAATGGATATGGTTAGCTCCATGGTTTTTGTTGTTTGTTTGTTCTCTAAAGTTGATTTTCCATACTATATATAAGCAATTTAGCGTATTACATTGTGCAGCAATATTTGGTTAAAATATTGGCAGCTAGGATCATTCTGATAGACATGGTAAAGAAACATGTGAATAAAAAATATCTTTTCTTCAGTTAATGGAAATAATTTTCAGAATAAACTCCACTTTTATGGATTAAAGAGAAAAAGATGCAAAAGCAGCTTGTGCATGAATCAAGAGAATAAGGAATAATTAAATCAAAAGATGAAACCAATAGATTGTCCCACCTGTATTTCCAATTTTGAAAATGGGTCAATCAATCTTTGCTTGATTGTTATTAAATTATCCAAACAAAGGCATCCTTTTCTTCTTAATCATTTCAGTTAAGAGCAAGCCATGTAAGCTGTTATTCTCTCTTTGTTAAAAATGCATCTACGGACCCTGCACTCAGTACTTTTAAAATGCATGCATTTAAAAAATTTAATCCGTACTCCCATTGTGTCATGTTGTCCAAATTGATCATATCTAAGATATTGTAGTTCTGTGACATGCAGGGCTTTATGTGAAGAAAAATCAACTAAAGTAGTTTAATGATAATTTGTTTAAAGTTAGACAAGTTTCGTTAGATGGTCTGAGTCAATGGCCATTCCTGTTTGAAGATTGTCTCCTGCGTTTTAGTGCTTGTTATGCCAAATGGACAATAATTAATGCTTTTTTTTTTTTATTCTCCCTTATAATAATTGTTATGCTAACTTATAAAGAATTTGATGAGTTGCATTTAACTTCATTACAGCCATATTATCTCTTGGAATAAATATGAAAGAGAAGAAGTCGTAATATATATATATAGTGACATTTATAAATTATAACGTGTTGTTTTTATAATATATGGTTTACTTTTCATTTGGCCTCCTTTTTATGATGCTTCTCACTTTGTTCAAGTTGGAAATATTGTTTCTTTGTGGACGATACAGAAGCAGACATTCCCTAAATTTTCATCTCTGCAATAATCTGGCATTGTTTCTTGTAACGACATTAATTAGATTGCAAAATATCAGTATATCATGCCTAATTTCATTTATTACCTGTGATAAACACATTTCATATTCACCAAATTTGAAGGTTTAGGCATATTTTTTCATTTCTGTTCATTTCAGCTGTCCTTTTTTTTTATAGTTCTCTTGGGTCAAAGGGACATGGATGGACAGGTTTGAAAATGTGAACAGTCTGCATCAGGAGTGTCAAAACATTCTTCTAAAACAGCTCATTCAATTTCTATATCTTACATCACTTGTGCGAAGACTTCAAGACCTTTTTATAACCTATTAGCCCCTGTAACTTTGACACTCAGGTTTTAAGGTTGATCTTGGGTTTTTAATATGGTATCAGACTCTATTTTATTCCACATCACGTGTGCAAAGAGCTGAAGACACTGATATGTTGTTTTCTTTCAGTTTCTTGCACAAAAGCTTCAGCACTGGATCATATCCAGATATCACTCCTATAAGAATTCTTCCTAGAATTATAAGTTGGTGATGGCTTTTAGTTTCAGTATAAGTATAGAATGAACTAGAATTGACAAGCACAGAAACTTCTAAAAGACCAACATTCCCGTATGGGAGATATTGCAGATACTGAAACTTCTCTGGAAACGTTTCGCAAACCTCAAAAAATGGTTCCTAATAATTTTTAATTGTTTAAAAAAAATTTTGGAAACCATTGGGAACGCTTGGAAACCTTGTGAAAACTCTGAGGATACTTTCAGGAAACTGGAGGAGTGCTTTTATAATATATGATAAATCTTAAAGTGTGTTTTACTTGTAGTGTTTAAAGAGGTTAGACTTAGAAAGAAAATGAAATAAAATTATTACAAAGAAGAAATGAGAAAAACTACTTTTCTTGTGGATGATTATCAGTTTATTTTAATTTTTGTTGAAAGATATTAGCAGGTTTTTAATATGATTGATTTATGTACAGTAGTTCAAAACATTGATATGGTTATTTCTTTAGTATCAAATCTTTGAAACTGATTTTCATGTCTAATTGCAGAACCTGTGAGATTTGTGGATCACTTGCAAGAAATGTTGCTGGTCCAAATGAGGTTGAATTGGTAGAACAATGGAATGAGGTGAATGAAACTGCAGTAGCCACAACAGTTCCACATATGCACACAACAGAAACCCGAAACTTCTGGCAGGGTCACCGGTTCTTGAACTTCTTGCTAGCTTGTATGGTCTTTGCCTTCGTCATTTCTTGGCTCTTTCATTTCAATGTACCCTCATAATCCGGTGATTAAGCAATGTATTTTTCTTTAGTTTGATGACTGAAGAGATTCCAAGCACCTTAGCTCTTAAAGCTTATACATGCAGATATCAACTGTCATTTGATATTTGAGTCCCCTATCTATGAGCTGTTTATATTAGCATCAGAGATTTGAACAAACAGTTCCATTTTATACAATCAAGATTCAAGAACATTTTCGTGTGTCGATGTAACATTTTTTTTTTTCGTTATATCTTATGTATGACAATGCTTGCTTATTATGTTTTTTAAATTAAAAAAAAAAAAAATGAAATTTATATATGCATAGACTTGTTCATGGTGGGTTTTGAAATTGGAAAATGTCAAAATAGTTTTAAAATTAATTGTATGATTATCCTGTGGCATATGAACTAATCAATAGTAATTCTGATAACGGCGTGGTCCGTGATAGATGAAAGTAGGATTCACAGCAGGTTTTTATATATAATATTTTTAAATATATTTATTAAATAAAATTAAAAATATATAGTTTACAAACTAAATTTGAATATCAAATAAAAAACAGTTTCAAAATTGACTTTTATAAAAG
Source organism: Jatropha podagrica (assembly GCA_947857235.1). NCBI lineage: Eukaryota > Viridiplantae > Streptophyta > Magnoliopsida > Malpighiales > Euphorbiaceae > Jatropha > Jatropha podagrica. The sequence continues at coordinate 7,581 of CANUEP010160689.1, forward strand.
GAATAAAAAAGTAATAAATAATTTTAAACAAAAAGAATAAATTATGACTAAATTTAAGATTAAAAAATAATTAATTACTATAAAATATATTATTATTTTTCACATATAACTTCGAAGTTAGACAATTTAATTATTTTAATTAACATATTAAGACTCCAGTATTAGAAATAAAGAGGCTTAAAAACTAAAAGGCTCCTATTTTATAAAAAAATTCAGAATTCGAATCGAATTAATTTTAACCGTTGGATTCATTGATTTTCACCTGTTAATGTAAAATTTTTTTAAAATAATCATTAGATACATAAAATAAATACTTTTAAAAGTAATTATTGATTTTAAAATAAATGATAATTTAATAAAATTAATTTTGGGTTTTTTGATACCCTTACCAATTCCAATTCAATGATTCTACATAAAGGGTAAAATGGGAATGAGGCCTATCTGGCTGGGAGAGTCACTCCTTAATTATTGGAATAACTCTCAATTGATGTAATGAAAGGCAATTCAAAAGTAGTAGAATAGAGGTTAAGTGAAATAGCTGTAACCCATAACCAACTTTGACATTTGATGGATTTCATCACCTAGCGATCTTCCGAGATAATAAAATGCATTTTTGGAAGATTAAATTTGTATTATTAACAATTGAAATCCCGATTTTAACCTATTTATTTTAGAAATTTTTTGATTTAATTTTAAAAATTTAATTAATTATTGTAAATTTTTGGAAAAAGAATATTTATTAGTATATAATAAAATTATAAAAATATGGTCCCACCCAACCAACTAAACTAAAAAAAAACGTACATACTGCCAATCGAGCACTAACAATTAGATAAAGATACATGGAAGTTAGGGATGACTAGTCAGATTAGCCCAGCCCACTGTGCCTGTCCACGCGATCAACAAGCCGCAATTAGCGCTATTAAACCATAATATATTAAAAAACTAAAAAAGAATATATATATACATTTTTTTTTTCTTTTAAACCTGCCAATATTACAAACACAATGCCAAATACACACTAGCATAAATAAATTTATGCTGTGTTCGACAATAATTTTTTGAATAAATTTTAGAATTTTTACCAATAAAAACGCTGAAAATTATTTAGAAAATTGTTTGATAACATAATATTTGAACTAACTTTTAAAGATTAAGATAGTTTTTTTTGTAAAAAGTTAACTCATGTAATATTTCATGAAATACTATTCAAAAAGCTAATAGTTAAATGTTACTAAAATAACTAACAGCTATCAAAACAACTGATTTTGCCGAACTGACCTGTAATTAAATATATTTTTTTGTGTAAAAAGTATTTTTAATATAGTGTTTATAGTGAAAATGTTGTCCACCTCTTATATTAAGGGGAAAAAAATAGAAGAAAAAAACTATAATTCATTAAATTCATATAGTAATAATTAATATATTCAGGTGATGATATGATTCTTTAAAAGAATAAGCAAATGTTTGGAATTATAATATCTGCTGTGGAGGTGATTGCTATGACTAAATAGAATTATTACGTTATTGAATTATAAACACTAATAATTGGCCGGTTACAAAACATGGATAGCTCTCCCCTTAATTTACAAAATTAGCAAAAATAATATATAGTCGAAAAAAATCGAATTCGAGATTTCTTACTTGTTACATAAATGAGAAAAATAATCAAATTACCACTTCATGGACAATCAAAATTAAGAATTAAATTAATTAATAAATGACAATGATCTTAATTAAACTAATCAATCTTTCAATTACAATCTTTTTAGGGTAGTTGTAGTTTCTGGTTGAAGCAAAATCAAGAAACAGAATCAAAACAATTGGAAGTGATAAAGATAAGTTAATTAGTTTAACTAAAAAGAAGAAATGCAGCTTCTGGGTAGACATGTGATAGATCTGCTCAAACATGGGGGAACAAACATTACAAAGGAGGAACCCATTACATATATATTTGATTTTAGTTTCATGTTCATTGTTGTTTACAATTATTGTGGACCCTATGGAATAATCTGCATTTGCATGTTCTATTACATACCTTACATGTGAGACTCCCATATATACACTTACTAATGTAAATCGATCTACCTTATTTATTTATTTAAATATTCTTTTTCTTTTACACGAGTTCAAAGTGATTTAATTGGTAAGTCACGCTTGAATTTAGTGGACAAATTTAGAGATTCGATTCGTAGAAAAAAGCATTTATCAATATCATAATATCAAAAAATACTTACGAAAAAAGACAGCCACGAGCTCCAAAATGAAATTAATCAAAGAAAAAGTGATACGGTACAAGATAAAACATTGGATAGATTCAGTTAGCTATTATCATTTAAGGTGTATTCGATAAAATTAACTATTTTGATAGCTAAAAGTTAAACGTTACATGCGTTTAACTTTTTATAAAACGCTAATTTAATAATATTTAAATTATAGCGATTTAAATTAAAAGTATTCATTAAAAATAATTATGTTACAGAGATTAATGATATAGAGTTTTGACTTAGTCAAAACGCTAAATGGTAGTTCAAAAGTTAATTGAATCTTTTAGATATTGTTAAGTTACTTATGAGTTAATTACTTGATATGAGAATTATGAAAGTTTTGATACATAGAATGTGTCAAAGGCAATCAAAATAATTAAATTATCCAAGAACGTGCGCAACATAATTGGATTCCAATTTTGTAAAGCTCAGAAATCATAATCTTTGGATCCTCCGATGAAAAATCTAAAAATATTCTTGCTGTCTTGATACCCAATTTAGATAAATAAAATAATAATTATACTAATGCAAGAACAAAATTTGGAAAACCAGCTAATACTGCACCGCGGATGCGACACAAGTTTACAATTGATCGTCTTATTAACCACCGGATGCTCCGGCAGCCGACATTGTTAACATTTTAATAAGCTTTTATTATTGGTTCTTATCCAGTTTAATCCTAATTAAGCTTGAAGAGTTAGAAAACATCTGTTCAAGACAGCAGCAAAGTGTTCATTGCATTGGAGAGACAGCTGGTTTAAGTTATTGAATCTCCTTTCCTTAAAGCTCTCTTTCTTTCTTTTTTATTTTTTTTTCTTCCTTTTATAAATAAAAGTACTTTTGCTAAGTTAAAAGAAACTTTAATGTTTGATCATTAGCTTGGAAAAGATGGATCGATATTTAAAAAATGGAAAATATTTTTTAACAGTTTTGATATTGCTGATATTATACTTAGAAATGTAATTGTAAATGTTTCTAAAAAAAATCTTCCATATTTTTTTTCCGGCCAATTTCCTATTTTGAATCTCTTAATGGAAAGAAAGTAAAAGGGAAAAATTCCAACAAATTTATTGCCAAACCTAGACACTGTAAGCTGGAATCATAAAAGAAAACAACTGCATTAGCAACTGTCCATCTCAATGCTGGCTATCACATTTTGATTTTTTTTTTAAAAATTCAAAACTTGCACCCAAATGCTTATCTCTAAATTTGACGAAATTGTACTTTCAATATGAAAAGGATTAAAAGCCTAACAACCCATAAAATTTGACGTAGGTAAGGTTAGTTAGCAACATCTACTATGTAAAAAGGAAGTAATAAGTCAAGCCCTAGGAATACAAAAATGACAATCTAAAAATTCAAATGCTCAAAAGCGACACTGATGCTTATATTAACAGAAACTTCTTGAGCAAAATTTCAAAGATAGTTCGGTGGGAGATTAATTAGAACATGAAAATCCAAATAGAAACTTGGAAAATAACATTAATTGGTAACAGAACATGCATATACGACGAACCCACCAAAATTAAAGTGCTAGCTTCAAATATTCTTAATTAATTATTGCTTAGCAATCCCTAATCCTTCCACAAACTTATTATTATCTAACATAAAAATATTGTTAGTTAGTATTATTATAAAGCAAATTAGAGAGCGTGCAAACACGACATAAAGAAACTATATCACGTTAGTAGTGGCCAATGGTCGGTTAATATGTTTCAGTAGCTGCCTCAACACACAAATATACTCATTCTATACTCCTCTCTCTCCCTTTGTATCCAAGTCTCTCTTTTCTTTAGTAATCAAAAACTCTCAAAGCAGAAGCAAAAACTCATAACTATCTCTTGTCTTTCTGCGACAAAAGTACCAAGAAACTTTTTTTCTTTCTTTCTTCTTTTAGCGTTTCTTGAACCTTTATGTGTCAAGATTACCAAGAAATCATCTTTCTGTGCCGGGATTACCAAGAAATTATTAATCTTGAATCTTTATTTGCCAAGAAAATTTTGAATCTTTTCTAAATGAGGAAACTTTGTCCAAATTTTGATCGAGAAGATGGGCTGGACACGGTGCTTGAGGTTCCTATTCCAGAAGAAATGTTTGCTTCAAACAAGACCGGGAATAGGTCATGGCAAAACTTGAAAGCTTGGATGAGACCAAACGCTAACAGTGAGAGGTCTATGGCTAACCTCTTTGGTGGTAGAAATACAGAGATCCAGCTCTTGCTTGGTGTTGTTGGTGCTCCTTTGGTTCCTCTTCCTATTTGTTGTGATCACCAATTCGACAACCGTAATTTCACAGACCAACCTATTGTAAGTGTTTCCCATCAACCATTTTTGATGATTTTGTCAGATTACATTAATTTAGAATACGATCAATAACCAAATGGACTAGAAATCCAGGTTCAATTCTTCATAGTTCAAGATATTACAAAATTTTCGTTTGTTTCTTGATGTGTGTAAGTAATTTTTTTTTTAAAACAAAAATTGTCATTGCAGGAGGCATCAATGGCAAAATACATAGTGCAGCAATATATAGCAGCAGTGGGAGGGGAAAAGGCATTAAATTCTATAGACAGCATGTACGCAATGGGAAAGGTGAAAATGGGAGCATCAGAGTTTTGTGCAGGAGAAGGGAGCTTGAAAGATAATAAGGTGGTGAAAATGAAGAATTTGATGAATGGAAATGGTGGAGAGATGGGAGGATTTGTCCTCTGGCAAAAAAACCCTGATTTATGGTGCTTAGAGCTAATTGTTTCAGGGTGTAAGATTAGTGCTGGTAGTGATGGTAAGGTGGCCTGGAGGCAGACACCATGGCACCATTCCCATGCCTCTAGAGGCCCTCCTAGGCCCCTTAGGCGATTCCTCCAGGTAATTTATTAAATGTTACCGTTCTAATTATTGTCAGGAAAAATATTATGTTGAAAGTATATATTAATTAAAATGAACTTTAGTGTCTTTTATTCTTTTCTTTTTTAATTATTTTATACTGTATTTCACATTACTTTTTAAATAGCTTAAATTAATTTTTAACATTTTATAAAAAGTTAATAAAAAATAACTAGACTAGTTATTTAAATATTTATCAAAATAAGTATTTTTGCCGAACATATCCTTAATGTTTATGCAACAAAAATGTTAAAACTTACAAATATCAACAATCTCTAGCATTTTTAATATGAGATGGTTTGTGCACTTCATTTTGAGAATTCATTAATATGAAATGATTTGTACACTAATTTTTTTTTTTTTTTTTCCTTCTGGTTGTTTTGAAAGAAAGGAAGAGTTTGGTAGGCGGCCTACGGCCAAGGGGCATGAATTCTATGTTCAAATTTGCATCGAAGGGTCATGTGGGACCAATATAACAAAATTATATAGTTGTTAGCTTATCCTTAGCCACTAGGGTCTTGATCTTAATACGAAAGTCAACAATCTTAATGGTCTAAAAGTATAGTTCATGAAAGTCGGCCATAGTTGATAGTTGGGCTACTCAACCGTTTGAAGTTTGGCAGTTAACAAATGCCCATATTAATATGTTAGTGGATCATGGGCTCTCTTGTTTTCAAATAGGCCCAATTACAAAGCCCATTATGTCTTCTATTTCTGGCATAAAAATGCATAGCTTATAAGTTATATTATACATTGATATATATATTTTTACAAAATTCTAAGGAAATTGATTCAATATCAACAGGGTCTTGATCCAAAAACCACGGCTAACTTATTTTCCAACTCCATATGCGTTGGCGAAAAGACGATCGGCGACGAGGATTGCTTCGTACTAAAACTTGAAGCTGAACCTTCATCATTAAGAGCAAGAAGCTCAAGCAACGTAGACATAATTAGACACACAGTTTGGGGCTACTTCAGCCAAAGAACAGGCTTATTGGTTAAATTAGAAGACTCTCACCTTCTAAGAATCAAAGCCTCAAGAAATGAAAGCATTTTTTGGGAAACAACAATGGAATCCAAAATTCAAGATTATAAAACCATTGATGGTGTGATTAACATAGCACATGGAGGTAGAACATCAGTATCGTTGTTCAGGTTTGGTGAGAACTCAGAAAGTCATTCAAGAACAAGAATGGAAGAGATTTGGGAAATAGAAGAAGTAGATTTTAATATAAAAGGGTTGTCTATGGATTGCTTTTTGCCTCCTAGTGATTTGAAAAAAGAAGCTGAAGATGGAGGATATGGAGTTGTTTCTAGCAATGCAAAATTCCCATTAAAGATGAGATCAGCTTCTACTAGAATCAGTGCTTCTAAGGTCGTTGCTCTTGATGTTGATGATTCTGATACAAGTAGTGAAGATGATGATGATGATCAAGATTGAAATTTTTGTAAATTTCTTTTTGATTTTTGTACATAAAATATCCATGATGATTTATATGTTTCCTTTATTTAAACCAAGAGTTTTGAAATGATATAATATATTAAAGATCAGATTCCTAGCATCCATGTCAAAGATACCTTAAAAAATTTATAAGAGATTCTATTTAATATATAAAATGGTAATTCCCAAAATCTTTTTTGTCTCTATTTTCATATCTCCATACCTAAGTTGGCTCTACTATCTCCTCATGACTACCCTTTCATGATTTAGATATCTCTCCCTTCTTTCTTTAGCACTCTTTATAACCAATACACAGCCATTATGAATTTAAACATATGTAGGAGACAAGCTAAAAAAAAAAAAACTTTTATTTTCAAGTTGATATTTTATTTGATTAATGCAAAATTTTGAAATACTTATACAAATAAGTCAACAATAATATCACATATTCTATTACTTTTACACTTTTTAAATTAAAAAAAAAAAAAGAAAATGATCAGATATTTTAATTTACTAAATAGTAAAAAAAATTAAAAATATCGAAACTAAAGAAACAAAGATGGTAATATTAATGAAATATTAGAAGAAAAAAAAGAGAGAGAGAGAATGAGGTTAGTATTTATTTATTTTGAAGGAAGAAGAATGAGGTACTGAGGTTGGTATAAAATTTTTTAAAAAAAAAAAAGAAAAAGAAGAAGACAATTTTTGAAATACGATTTTTCACGAAAAATAGAAGGCGGCTTCTAAACATATACTGCTATCCAGAAACGTCCAAGAACACATCTTCAACATTTTCCCTCGTCTCAACAACAAAGCACACATGTGAGAAACAGCCGTTCAAGGGAACTGTCTATAATAGTAGACATACCATTCACCAACTGTTACAGATGGTCCTAATCCTCATCCGCCAAGCAATCATCAAAATCAGAATTTCGATATTCAATCCACTACTTCACATCACACTGCAAAATGTCGATCAGTTCCTCTTCCAGTAGCCGCCGATCGGACACCTCCGACCCATCCCCAGACAGAGACTGGGACCCGTCGGACGGATTCCCTTTCCATCCCCTCGCCAATGGCCCTAACTTCCTCCCCCCTTCCCTGCCAAAACGTCGTCGTTTGCTGGAGCACGCGTCTACAGGAGGGAAACGCCAACTGCCTCACGTTTTCAAGGTCGCCGTCCCTGGACCAAGGAAAGAGGAACTAAGAGTGGAGATTGAAGACGGAAGGGTTTTGCAGATTAGCGGAGAAAGAAGCGAAGAAAAACCGTCTGGGAACTCGTGGCACGTAATGGAGAGAAGCGGCAGTATGTTCTCATGGTGGTTCTGGTTACCGAAGAACGCTAAAGTTGAAGAGTTAAAGGCCACTATAGAAAATGGGGTACTGACTGTGACCGCGACTACAGAGGAAAAGAAGGGTAACATTGAGGTCCTTCTAGATTTCTGGTTAAAACAACTCTCTGGTCCGAATCTGGATTTTAAGTATGTTCCTGTTCCTCGTTCTATTTAAAGTATGATTCTTTTTTTTCTATTTGCTCTTTTTATGCTACAATGTGTACAGTAATAATAACGGTTATGAAAACTATTCAAATATTAAATTAGCATTTCAATTTTCATCATTGGGTCGTAAGTTTTGCTGTGCGTGCTAAGAACGTTAGATACATAGAAAAAAACTACTATTTACTCATTTATATGTACTTCTTACCTTCACATAAACCTTTCATAGATAACTTGGACCATGCAGACAATCAAAAAGGCACCAAACATAACATATATGCATATTTCACAATATGCTCACCACTAATATTGTATTTTCGACATACCGAAAAGCTTTATTTTAGTAGTAATAGAAGACCATATATGTGCATTTTTAGCCAGTGATCTCAATAGGTGATCTCAATAGGCTTAATCTGGGGCTGCTTCTCGTGTTCTTTAGGCACAACCACTCTAAGCACACCGTTTTCCATAGTAGCCTTTACTTGATCCATCATTGTATTTTCCGGCAACCTAAACCTCCTCAAGAACTTGCCAGTGCTTCTTTCTACGCGATGCCACGTATCGTTCTTGTCTTCTTGTTCTTTGCTTCTCTCCCCACTGATCTGCAAAACTCTGCCATCTTCAACCTCCACTTTCACCTCTTCTTTTTTCAAACCAGGAAGATCAACAGCAAATATGTGAGCCTCCGGAGTCTCCCTCCAGTCCACTCGTGCGTTGGCAATGACGGCTGTTTCCCGTTGAGTGGACGGAACATTGGCTACTGTTCCGCTGGAGATAGGGAAGCCCTCAAATGGGTCCCAAATGTCCAGTGAGAAAGGATCAAAGATGTTGCTCTTCCTTCCTAAGCTTAAAGCCATTCTCGGTGGATTCTTGATTTGACGTAAAGTTAGAAGGAGTGTTTTCTTGAGTCTTGATTTCTTGATGCGAACGATGGAGATGGGCAAGATAAATAAAAATGAAAAGGAAGAGTCTGGTCCCTTCAAGATTTTGTCGAGTCCGTATCCTTCTAAGAGATTCTTGATCATCTTCTACTTTGTTCTAAACTACGTGTCGTATGCTCGAAGCCAGTTCTTACACGTGGTCGCACAGTTGAATCTTGTGGCATGGCCAAATGGCTCGTGGCTTCACTTTGTTGCTCTGTGTGCATGCCGGTTGGACCAGAGAGGAGTTTAGTTATAAATGGAAGGTTTCTCTTTGTTTTTTTTTTTAAAAAAATTGAATAACGTATTTATATTTATTGGTTGAAATCAATTCATCAATCTTTGATTTTTATTAATAAAATGAAATTTTTAGATATCAATAATATCTTTAGCATCAGTAGTACTAATAATAAACATAATGTTTAAGACAAAAATTAACTTTTAATGTCTATTGTTGTTATAAAATTATTATATAATTTGTACAAAAATTATAGAAATAAATTTACATAATAGGGAGAATATATATATATATATATATATGCTTGAAAAAACTTATATATGACTATAATTGTCATTTACATATTAAAAAAAAAACATAATTAAAGTCGAATTCAGAGTTTTAGTTAAAAGGAGAAGATCTTATCCTTTGAAGGTCAACTTTTATCAAATAATATAAAAAATTTAATTTAGTTGTGAATTTTATTGTAAAAATATTTATAAATATAAAATAATAAATAATAGATGACAAATAAAATGTTAAATAACTTGGGATATGCATGAAGAAGCAAAAAGCCTAGACGCAGTGCATTGTTATGTATAAAAAATATATAAGATTTATATAGTAGAATAGGAAATTTTTCATTCTAATTTTCATATCTACAACTTCAATTTATTGTGACAGCCAACTCCAAAGTTGATCTAATAGTTTATCTGGGAACAAATCGTAGTGCTTTCATTTATCACCTATTAGCTTTCTTTGTCTTTGCATTTGTGTTTGGTTGCTACGACAATTATTGCAGCATATGGAAATAATTCGGAATGGCCCAGGAAAATATTTTTACGACATTTTTGAAAGTGTAACTAATCTTTTCTTGGTTTTTTTTATTTATGTTTCTTCTTTCCCTTTAATATACCAATCGACATGTATATATCGAAACAGAGAAGAGCCAGCTTTCAAGTAAAATAAAGAATGGATAAAAGCTCAGATAGTCTTCTCCTCGTGTTCTAATCTTTCTGTCCCAGCCCAAGGCCATGTAAACTCCATGCTCAAGCTAGCTGAGGTTTTATCTCTTGCAGGTCTTACTGTAACCTTTCTGAACACAGCATAGCGAAGAATCTTTAACTAGTTTCACACACATTGAAGCTCGTTTCCTGAAATATTCAGGGTTTCAATTTGTTACCATACCTGACTGTTTGCCTGTTGAAAAAACGTTTCATGGCGACGTTACGAGTATTTTTGATTCATTGAAATTGAAAAGTAAGCCAGTAACCGAATAATTGCTTCTTGAAAGTAATCCAAGAATTAACTGTTTTATAGTAGATGGAATCCTCGGATTCGTTACTGATCTTGCTGGCGAGCTTGCAATTCCAATTATTCGTTTTCGCACTGTTAGTGCTTGTGCTTTCTGGTCTTATATTTGTATCCCTGGCATGATTGAAGACGGCGAACTTCCTATTAAAGGTATGGATATTCTTTCTAGCAAAAGTTCCAGGACTGGAGACATTTCTCAGGAAAAGAGATCTTCCCAGTTCGTGTAGAATTAAAGACATGACAGAGCCTGCTCTTCATATGGTCATCAATGAGACACGACAAACTACTCGAGCACAAGCCCTCGTCATGAACACATTTGAAGAGTTAGAATCACCAATACTATCTCAAATTCGCAACCATTGCCCAAAAACCTACACCATTGGACCACTCCACGAGCTCTTGAAAACAGTCAAAATTAGAAGCACAAATACACATGAATCACATTTATACTTGAACAGTCACAGGGAAGTGGACAGGACTTGCATCACGTGGCTAGATAATCAACCTTCGCAATCCGTACTGTATGTGAGTTTTCGCAGCGTTACAATTTTGACGTTGGACCGGCTCTGGCAAGGTCTCGTTAACAGTAACAGGCGATTCTTATGGGTTATAAGGACTAGCACAATTACCAATAAAGAAGGAATCATCGTTGAGGACCTTCCTGAAATGTTTCGGGAGGTTGTAAAGAAAAGGGATACATTGTAAAATGGGAGCCGCAAGAAGAGGTTTTAGCAGATAAATCAATTGGTGGGTTTTTGACACAGTGGATGGAACTCGACATTGGAGAGTATAGTAGCAGGTGTGCCTATGATTTGTTGGCCCTATTTTGCTGACCAGCAAATCAATAGTAGATTTGTGAGTGAGGTTTGGAAACTAGGATTGGACATGAAACATGTCTGTGATAGGAAGATTGTTGAGAAGATGGTGGATAAGAGAGAAGAGTTTGTCAGATCAGCGGCTAGGATGGCAGAGTTGGCAAGGCAGAGTATCAGTGAAGGTGGATCCTCTTTTTGTAATCTGAACCGTTTGATTGAAGATATCAGGGTAATAAGTCTGGAAGGACATGCGTGATAATTGATTCATTGGTGTTTTGTCGAATCATGAAGCTCTTATTTGTTATTTTTTTGAATTAATTCAAGAAAAATTTAATAGTAAAAATCCATTAATCACTCTAACGTTACTAAAATATAAGAGTAATAAGAACGAAATTATTCCTTCCTGTACAATGATAAATCACATAATGCGATTTAAAATATTTCCACTTTTAAAACGAAAATTCTTTTAGTGTTATTAAATAAGTGGATATTTTATATAGGCTAGTAATGTGTAGTTTTAATTATCCTAAACTCTATCGTTCTGATTTATGAAAAATTCTATTAGAATTCCACTTGTGTAACTATATATATCAATAATAAGACACTCTCGTATTCTCTCCCGTATAGATTCTCGTATTCTCTCCCGTATCTTAATCTATATTTCTTCTTTCTAATTTTATATTATTTTATAACACGTTATCAATACGATTATTCTATGGTGATTATTTAAAGAAAGGATTTATGGTTTGCGACAATTGAAATTAAGTTGCTCAAAGAAAGAATAGTTTTCATTTGATTAAAATTATCAAAGGTATCATAAATACATACATTCATCTTGCAAAGCCTATAAAACGATAAGTTGTTTAATTTTACAATATTAAAATTATTGTTATTGTTATAATTATTCCTATATATTGAGTATATTATTTATGTACAAATTTTGAGAATTGATTTATTAAGATATTGCTATTATTATATATGGAGTTATTAGCCCTTGATCTAGATTGTCAATGATATTTATACCTCAATATCCTTCTGAAGCAGCAATATCGAGAGAAAAGTTTTAAGATATGTTTTGAATTTATTTTATATTTTTTTTATTATTGAGCAAAATAAAAGAAATCTTAATGAAAAATCATGAAGCATGTCCAATTGGATCTACTCTATTCCCTAAAGAGAATGGAACCATCTATCACAATGGGTGTGGGAATAGTGAAACCCGCTTAATTAGACATGAAACATTTCCTGAAGTGAATGCGATAAATAGATATGGACGTAAATAATGGCAAAAATACACTTGTAATTAAAAATATTAATAAGATTAAAATTAAAATCATGATCGTAGTAATTATAGTAGCCACATAAGTATTCAAAATAAATCTTATCACCAAAGATAGTATAAATAAATATGGTATATATGGATATTAATTGATTATTATATACCAAAGTATGAAAAGATAAATTTGCTTTGGTAGTAAAGAAATATTTGAAAGTTTCATAAGAGTAAGTATTATAACTTAAAGGAATAAATTTTATGCATAATGCATTATTCCCATAATATGCATTAAAATGGATATGATATAGAGATAATGATTGAAATAAATATAATTGTAAACTGAAAGTTTACAAATATAAGTATTATATCTTAGTGCAATAAATACACTAATATATCTTATTACTCATACTTGACTTGATTTTTATAAATTTTTAATAATATACGCCTCTTCTTAGATATGAAGAAATTAAATTTTTCTTCATTCATGATATCCCGAAAGAATAGTAATATTAAAGTTCAATAAGTTAAGCGACGATATTATTGATTTGCTATCAACATATTTTCTACTCACACCACAAATTTTAAAGAATTGATGCAAATTTGGACCGAATAAAGATTTCAAGATTTATGTTCATGAGATGGAATAAATTCGCACTGTACTTCTTTTTCCTTTAACCAAGGTTTTGTCCTATTGAATTTTTCTAGTAAAAGTTTTTAATGAGACAATATTTTAATACGTATTTAAGAAAAGAACAATATACTATTTTTCCCTCACTAAAATTTTATTCCCACAAGATATTTCTTAATAAAAACGAGACATATTCTTTAAAGAATGGACAAAGGAAGTGTTATGAAATAAGTAGATGTCCTGTATGGGTGAGTTAGAAGTATATAGTTTTAATTATTGCGAACTCTATCTTTCTGATTTGTGATGGACTCTATTAGAATTTCACTTTTATAACTATATATATGTGGCTTTTCATCAATAATGAGACACTTTCGTATTTTCTCTCATATTTTACTTTTTATTTTTTTTTCTTTTTAGTTTTATATTATTTTATAACATTTATTATTTTAATTATTTATTTTCTGAAAATGAAAGGAACAAATTATTTATGTAGTGATAAACCATTTTTTTTTATTTTATGCTGGTATGAAAAAATAAATTACTCTGCATTTTTTTCCTCTGCATAGATGCATAAATGAACAAGGAATAATTCATACCTTTCGATAATAATACTAATAGTGTTTTATACTTTTGACTTTTATCTATAAAATATCATCATTTGATAAGTAGTTAGTATGACTTTTAAAATAATACTTTCATCAATTTTAATTTTTTAATAAGTGTTTAATTTATTTAATTTTATAAATTGAAATATTAAATAAAATAATTTTAAAAATTAAAGTGTTTAGTATTTTTTTATTAGTGTTTTTTTAATATTTTTCATCTTTTATTTCGATATTTTTTTACTATGGACGAGAGAGATTCAAATTAAATATTCATTTATCATTAAATTAAATGCAATAATTTTATTAATATTGTTTTTATTTTATATATTTATTTTAATAAAATGTAAAAAATTATATAACGTAATATAAATATAATTGGTATTTATTATTTATTTTTATAAAATTATTATTTTAAAGATATTTTAAAAAATAAAATAAATAAATTTTCAATTACAAATTTATTTCATAGATGATCACGTGAAATTCAATTGAATTACATGTTTTAAATTAATTATATCAAAAATAAAAAATTATTCTTAAATGAATTTTACAAGACACGTGTAGAAAAGGGCGAAAGATTTTAACTATATTAAAATTTTAATAATAAATATCCGTGGTTTAAAAAAAAATTATTATAACGTTATAGCCATGTACATTCTAGTTTTTTGCAGCGTAGAGCCTGAAGATGGTCCGAGACAGCTATAAGTATTTATTTCCGCATTTCCGACTTGTATTTATTGCCACGGCCCCACTCCAAAAATGATCTAGACAGGCAGTTGTTGCTTTTATATAACAGCCAAACTCCAATTGAGTCGGCATATGTATTTGTTTCTGTTTGGTTGGCGCGAAAGTGATTCGGAATCTTTTATGTTCACACTCAAACTGACAACATATTTTTATGACGAATTTATATATTGGCAAGTAATAATCCTATTTAATCTTATTGTTCTTCAAAAAAAGAGCTAGCTTCCAGAGGAAATGAAAACAGACATGGAAAAAAGCTCAAAAAATTCTCCTCCTCATGTTTTAATCTTTCCTTTCCCAGCTCAGGGCCATGTAAACTCCATGCTCAAGCTAGCGGAGCTTTTAAGCCTTTCAGGCTTTACTATTACCTTTCTAAACACACAGCATAGCCAGGAATGTTTGGCTCGTTATACGGATATTAAAGCTCGTTTTCTGAAATATCCAGGATTTCAATTTGTTACAGTACCTGACTGTTTGCCTATTGATAATGGGGATTATGTGGGGGAAGTGCTTGATACATTGAAATTGGCAAGTAAGCCGGTAATTGAAAATTTGCTTATTGAAAGTAATCCAAGAATTAACTGTTTTATAGTAGATGGAATCCTTGGATTTGTTATTGATCTTGCCAGCGAGCTTGCCATTCCGATAATTTATTTTCGCACCATTAGCGCTTGTGCTTTCTGGTCTTACTTCTGTATTCCTGACATGATTGAAGCTGGTGAACTTCCTATTAAAGGTATTATTATTCTTTCTATATCATGAGCTTGTTCCTTTTTTCTGGTTTAATTAGCGTTTTTGAGTTCAGAATTTGTTGTGGTTCAATTATATGACAAAGGGTGTTTGCTGAAACTGAAGGAGAAGAAGACATGGATAAGCTTATAACGAAAGTTCCAGGAATGGAGACATTTCTCAGGAAAAGAGATCTTCCAAGCTTCTGTAGAGTTAATGACATGAAAGAACCTACATTTTACCAGATCATGAATGAGACACAACAAACTACTCGAGCGCAAGCCCTCATTATGAACACATTTGAAGACCTGGAATCACCAATACTATCTCAAATTCGCAACCATTGCCCCAAAACCTACACCATTGGACCACTCCACGAGCTCTTGAAAACCATCAAAATTAGAAGCACAAATACACAAGAATTACATCAATCCTCGAATAGTCTCTGGGAAGTGGACACAACTTGCATCGCGTGGCTAGATAATCAACCTTCGGAATCTGTAATCTATGTAAGTTTTGGCAGCATTACAAATTTGACGTTAGACCAGCTTGTAGAGTTTTGGCATGGTCTTGTCAATAGTATTAGGCCATTCTTGTGGGTTATAAGGCCTAGCTCTATTACCAATAAAGAAGGTATAGTTATTGAGGACCTTCCTGAAATGTTCCAGGAGGGTTGTAAAGAAAATGGATACATTGTAAAATGGGCGCCGCAAGAAGAGGTTTTAGCACATAAAGCAATTGGTGGGTTTTTGACACACAGTGGATGGAACTCGACATTGGAGAGTATAGTTGCAGGTGTGCCTATGATTTGTTGGTCTTATTTTGCTGACCAGCAAGTCAATAGTAGATTTGTGAGTGAGGTTTGGAAATTAGGCTTGGACATGAAAGATGTTTGTGACAGAAACGTTGTTGAGAAGATGGTGAATGATCTGATGGGGGATAAGAGAGAAGAGTTTGTCAGATCAGCTGCTAGGATGGCAGAGTTGGCAAGGAAGAGTATTGGTGAAGGTGGATCCTCTTTTTGTAACCTGAACCGTTTGATTGAAGATATCAGGCTGATGAGTGTGTAAACACATCATAATTCACAGAAGCAGAATAGAACAAGCTTTTGATTATTTATCTGTAATCTTAGTTTGTACTCGGTAAGTAAGAAATTGTAATTTTCCTAATCTCCTTAGAGGAAGTTGCTTTCCTTGCATTGTACTTTGCTTGCCAAGTTCTTTCATGTTAATGGCAATTATCTGAATTTTACTTGCACATAGATAACAATGACGCACGCAATGAGCTCATGTTACCATCTTTATCAATCCAGTTCATAAGCTAATGGTCCCTTATCCATTGACAAAGATTGATGCCTTACAACTTTAAGTTGGATTCCGGCATCCGTCACTCTTATAAGTTTGTTTAATGATTACATTTTTATTAAAAAATATATATAAATCAATCAGTTAATAACAGTTACTTTTTAACTGATGAAGTTCATTTGAATCTAAGGAACTCCCCTTTAATAGTGATTTTCCCTATGCTCTTTGCGTAAGGATATAAAAAAATATATTAATAGTAATAAAAATAGGTTATTTTTCATTTTATTTTCAATGCATTTAATATTGAATTAATGACTGGTACTATTTCATCTACTGCCATAAAATATAGAAATCCTTGCATGGGAATTGATTTTTTAACCTGATATTTGTTTCCACCGACAAGGCAGGTGATGGGTCACGTGTGTGCTCCTATCGAAAACTGATGAAAGTAGTACAGACAGGTGGTCATGATCGGTACGTTATAGGCTGCACGATGTGAATGCTTCTGCCTTCAATTCAGTAAACTTGTGAAAATTCAAAATTTGCGTTCTTATGGAAGACAATTGTAAAACTGAAAATTACAGACAAATTTATTAACCGAACCATTCATAACGATGAGCATCAAAACAACAAACAAGACTAATCAAATAGTTATTATTAAATGTCCAAACAAAATAATTAACCTACTGAGTCTTGAAAATAAAAGACTCAAAAGATAAAATATGACTAACCAATCTGTCCAAAGATTGGCTTGAAGAGCCATTTTGGCTAAAACAAAGATTTGCTTTCTCTTTTAAACCCGAGATTCTATTTCTTACCTCTTCTCCTTCTTTCTCCACCATTAATCTTTTGATAGTCTTCTCTATCTTCTCTCTATCAAATCCATTTTCTAATTGCAACCCAATTCTCCAAACTTCACTTACATATCTTGCATTGACTTTCTGGTCAGTAAAACAAGGCATACATATCATAGGAACTCCTTCACAAATACTCTCTAATGTAGAATTCCAACCATTATGTGTCCAAAATGCACCAATAGCAAAATGAGCTAATACTTGCAACTGAGGAGCCCATTTCACTATATGACCTCTTCCATTCATATCCTCAATGAACCCATCTGGTAGTTGCTCAACCCATTCTTTGCCTCTGACTAATCCGGGCCGAATCACCCATAAGAAAGGCTGCTTGCTATTAGCTAGTCCATAAGCTATTTCCAGAAAATCACTTTCTTTTATTGAAGCTAGACTACCAAAACTCACGTATAGTACTGATTTTGGTTCTTGTTTGTCTAGCCAAGAAATGCAGCTTTCATCTTGTGTTAATAAGCTACTTGATGCAGGAGAGAACTTGTGAAATGGCCCTATTGGGAAAACTGGGACATCAGATTCGTCGCGAAGGATAGCTATTGCAGATTGCTCAAGATCTTCAAATGTGTTCCAAATCAGTCCTGAAGATGCCTTGGTTTCACTTACCATGTTGAGTACCAATTCATATAGTGATTCTGGTTGGCTTGTGTTGATCACCGGAAGATCCTTAACTTTGAGTGGTGGAAACTCCACAACTGGTTCTTCCAATTGGGATTCTGATATAAACATTAAAATGGCAAGAAATGAAAAGAAAAGATGATTCTGTCTCTGTCAAAATGAAAAAATTTCCACAAACTTTCTTTTTTGCAGGTAATAAATAACTTACCGAATCTAAATACGTTTGAGCTCAATCTTATATTATATTAAAAAGAAAGAAGTGAAAAAAAGACTATATATACATATGCGCATACCTTGAATCGGTAGGTAACCTTTTTCCTTTAGAAATGGGAAGGCGGAGAAAACAAGAAAAGATGAAGCACCACCAGTCCTTAACACAATCCTCGGAAGATTAAGACTATTGGAAACAGCTTGAGTGAAATGAAAGAAAGCATCTGAGATCAAGCAAGAAATAGGCTCCTCCAAAGAATCAGATAATAATGTAGACAAGCAATCCTGAAAAGGAGCAACGCATTTGATGTTAAGGATTGAAAGAAGAGATAAGATATCTTTTGTTGATGATTCTGTCTCTATCAAGTTTTCTTGAACGAAATGGAAAGTGAAGTGGGGATATTTTGAAGGGTCTGGAGAGTTGAAGGTGGTGTGGATTATGGTAATAGAAAAGCCTTTGGAATGGAGAATGTTTGCAAGTTGAAGCATTGGGTTAATGTGACCTTGCAATGGCAATGGAAAAAGAACCAATCTCCTGCCCTTCCTTTCCTCCATTTGAGTAATTGCTAGAGAAGTTTTTGTTCTTAATTCCCTTTGTAAGGGCCTCGTTAGGGATCACGCCCCAAAAAATGAGACCTTTTTTTTTTTTAATGAGCAACCAATATAATATTATGTGCAAGTTTTGAGACGAAAGATAAGTAGATGATGCAAGTTGGATCCGAATAAATTGAAAAAAGAAAATATATGATATAAATTTATTTTTAATAATTTTTTCTCAGAAAAAGTTCATTTGGACATCTTCTCCCAAATTATAGTCGACCCTAATATTTTAAAAGAACATACACTATTAAACAAGTTGGAGTTACTTCAATTGATAAAGCAACATTGATATCAATAAATTTATATTGGACATTTTCAGAAAAAAAAAAACAAATTGGGACGATTTCCAAATTGCAGCATTTTCCATTCTTGCTCTTACACTTAACAACAAAAGATTTCTTTGAAAGAAACAACTTTAGGAGTGACATTGATCTTAAAATAAAATTAAAAATTATCTGCTTATTGTCTTGCATCAAGTATGGCAGGATCAAGAATCATTAAGGAGAAACATAGGCAACAATAGGACTCCTCACTTTATGCTCTCCATCATCCCAAATCAATGAACCAGAAATTGAACTGTTGCCCAATTTTGCTGTTACTGTAACTCGGAACAATTTCTTCTCTCCAAAATTCTTGAAATAAAGCACATTAGGTGAAACATTGATCTCAAGACTTTCTGGAGCTTTTACAATTGCTTTGTAAGTGGAAACAGCTGATCCAACGTTTGTAACAGCTCTGTGAAAGACACGTCCTACCGATTGGCCGGAAGGAGCTGACAAAGTGAATGAAGGACAGTTTAAAGCTGCAGAGGTTGTTTTTAGTGCTTCAGAACAACTGTTATTGTCACCAGAAATAAGTTGTAGTTGTTTAGTACTATAATCTTGTCCACACAAAAATTCTATGTATTGATCCTCTCCAATATCATATAATAATCCTGGATTAATGGCTTTAGTAGGATCTATATGTCCTGCTCCATATGCAAACTCTGCCTCTGGATTTTTCTCAGCACTCATGGGAAATGCTGTAAAATGTTTAAATTACTCAAAATCAACATTTTCAATAGAATGCTTCTCTCAACAATTGCTCAAAGAACAATGCCAAACAGATCTAGGCAATGTTCGGCAACAACTTTTTAAGTGGCTTTAAACACTACTTAAACAACTAACAGCTGCCAAAGTAATTTTTGCCGAACAAGCCAGTAGATAATTGGCTAACGAATGATTTCACTGACTTACCTGTTGTCATTAGAGCAGACTTGATGGCAGCAGGAGACCATGTTGGGTGAAATGACTTTATGTAGGCTGCAGCTGCTGTTGCATGTGGGCAAGCCATAGATGTGCCAGAAATTATATTGAAAGGAAGTATTCTGTCATCACCAAATAGTCCTGTTATTGTGTTACCTTCTGTCCAAGCTGCTAAGATGTTAACTCCAGGGGCTGCAATATCAGGCTGCAAGTTCAAAACTAATTGATTAGATAGTCTATACAAAATGTAGTTTGAAAGAGAGAGTATAATTTCGATTTACCGTGAGAATGTCTTTCGATACAGGATTAGGTCCTCGCGAAGAAAATGAAATTACATATGGGGCTAGCTCATCCTTTTTTGCAATGCTTTTGAATATTGTTGCAGTTGGCTTTCTATGGTATTATGAACCAAGCTGCTGAATTAATAGCATATTTATAGAATCTAACCTGCAATTTTACTAATAAAATTTCGATATCATTACCGTGTTCTATTCACATATTCTGAAACATCCAATCCATCATTCAAATTCAAATGTGAAGCCAGTAAAGGGAAATTGTATGCTACATCTTGGAAATAACCATCTTGCATTATTGTACCAATTGCTCCAGCAACAGATGCTGCTTCTCCTGTACTAATATAATCACAGAGAACAATTTTCCCTTTCACCAATTTCTTGTTCAAGGAATGTTGAAAACAATACCTGCACTTAAATATGTGTTACTATCAAATTAAGCATTATGAGATTAGTAACAATCTATTATATCTTTCATTATACCTAGATATTGACTCATTGAATCCATTTTTGATATCTGGGGCATTTCCACCATAGATTACAGGATACATTTTGTGATTAAGATACTTGGTATTTATTGATACTCCCTACATAGCAAAAAATTCTGCGGTTAATTAAGTAGAAGAAAATCAGGGGAAAGATTGGAAAGTTCACATTTGCTTACTTGGAAAGTTGCTCCATTTCCTAACTTGACATTGGTAAAGAATTTCCTGTCAATAGTGCTGGCAGCTACTGATAGAAACCAAGGTGCGAAATTGGTGACTGTTGCAGGATAAGGACCAGAATTTCCAGCAGAAGCTGAAGTGAAAATGTTGTGCTTCATAGCATGGAAAGATCCAATAGCGATGGTATCATTGAAATAGTCTACTGGATAAAACCCTCCAACAGAAATTGAAATTATGTCAACTCCATCAGCAATGGCATCATCAAAAGCCGCAAGAATGTCAGCATCTGCGCAGCCATCAGACCAACAAATCTTGTATACAGCAATGCGAGCAGAAGGAACTCCTCCACGAGCAGTTCCTGAGGCGAGTCCTGCCATGCTTCCTTTGTTTACTAAGTTTCCTGCTGCTATTGATGAAGTATGAGTACCGTGACCTTCTGAATCTCTTGGAGAAATAATATTATCTGGAGGAAAGTATCCATCACTACGGTAGTATCTAGCTCCAATTATTTTACTGCAAATACATTGAATAATCTAAGGCCTGACGCTAAAAATATTTTTGAACAATTAGAAGGTCAGTTTAAAAGTCAGGATCTGATTACTTGTTGCACGTGAAATTGGAAGATTTTTGACAAACGCCCTTCCATTTTGTTGGAGGAGGACCGAATTGTTCATCATTAAAACTTTCAGACTCAGGCCAAATGCCAGTATCAAGCATTCCAATAATGATATCGGTTTCAACAATTGTATTTCTTCTAACTTGTTCGGAGAAGCCCATGAAGTCCCATGATCTTGTTGTGTGGAGTTGTTTCTTTTCACTGGGAAACACAGAGACCACACCTTCCATGTCTGCACTGGAGTTTGTATTATTATAATAAGAACTAAACAATAGGATTGATTTCCATAACTCACCAGCTAACTTAAGCATCTCCTCATTGGTCAATTTGGCAGCAAACCCATTAAAGCTTCTTTTGTAGCTATAGATCATTGAATCTGATCCATCACTGTTGAATGAGTATTACAAATTAATCCAACAGCTAAAAACCCAAAACCTAAAACTAGACATTTGTTTATGTAAATAATTAAAAAACCTGCCAAGAACTTGTTGCAGCATGTTGGCATGAAGATCTGATGCAAAAATTTCACTCTTTGGACGGTCACCCATGTACACAATGTAAACCTGCATGCATGCATTAAAAAAATGATTATATACGTATTTAAACACTAATAATTAATCATGTGTGTGCCTTAAAAAACTAATTTCAAAGTAAAAAAAAAAAAGGGAGGTAAGGAAAGTATTCGCCTTTCTATCATCCGATATTCCATGGCAGGTAATAAGAAGGCTACTAATTATGACTATGCCAATTAGAGAGAACTGATTTGCCATTAGAGCCTAGGAAAAATTGATGTATCCATGTATATATACATAATGAACCATTACTGACAAAGATTGCCAATTAATCAAACCGTCTAAGGACGGCTTTGGCATTTGACTTCCCTTTAACAAAAGATTTCATTAACTCTTGCAAACAATTTTACTTTCTAATTTGAATAAGGTAGAGATATTCCTTAAAATAAAAATGTTCTCCTAGTAAATTTTCCTGTTGACGCAGAGGGATAACATAGTTAAAACCGTCGTGTTATGTCCACTTGTCTTGAAAAATAAAATAAAAACACAAGTAGAACAATATATGATAGGACCTTACTTGCCAATATCAAAATGTTTGTTCCATGAAATTGTTTTTTAGCTCAAGTACTTTACTGAAATACTCTCTACCAGACGGATGTTCATGGGTGTTAACGAAAGACTGCCAGAAACAAAAGCCTGAAAAGTGTCGAACAATAATAGGTTCTTGTCCGTGTAAATTATCACAAACAAATTTTTAGAAAAAAAAAAAAAATGATCAGAACACATTGAAGTTCAACTTTTGAGTTATGTTTATTAAACACAATCAAAACTAGTCAACTTCTCAAGTTCACGAGTCCTAGTCTTGCGCTCTAGGACTTTGTTTTGCTAAGTATTCACACCCATAATGCAGAATTGAGGTTTTTTTTTCCTTTTAACTATATACTAATCAAATACTTAAAAAGTAATTTCACTTAACACCTAATTATTTATTTTTAAATTGACTAGTTAAAGAATACAATTTAAATCAAAAATTAAAAACAGGTGGTTCAAACAAAAAATTAATTCAGAACTTCTGCTTATGAACTAAATTAACTAAAATAGAAATTTTTTAAAAATTATTGACGTCTTATCTTTTTTTTTTCGCCAATAAATGATAAGACAAATTCCCATTTAAAAAAACTTATTTTCATTCATTTGATTCATGGATGAGCCTATAGACTGAATCTGAAAAAGTCATTATTTTCAAATTAATTAATATTATAAGTTGTAGGTGGTGAGAAGCTAAATTAATAAACAACAAAATGATTGAACCCTATTGACACATCAGGCCTAATTGAGGTTCGAAATGCTTCTGCTGCTGCTCGGGCTATCCGTGAGATTGGACCCAGTCCGTTTATTAAGCTCAGTCCAATTGAAAGATAATCAGTAGGTCATTTTCGGTCACAGTTACTGAGTGTATTTTTTTCCCTGTAACTCCTTATTACGGTACTTGATCATCTCCTAATATTCTAGGATTATATTATACTCTAGTAGAAACATTCTAACTTTTTATTATTTTTTAGTTTATAAATGATTAAATTTTGTTTATCAAAAAATTATAAATTAATAAAAAGTTGTGGAAGGCAGTGGAAGGTTGGAGATCATTGCTGCAATCTAGTCCCATCCCGTCCCCATCTCTCTACTGGTGGAACCCACGGGGAACACAATAGTAATATTAACAGAAAGTGAAAGCAATAATTTCTTCCACGTTCCAGATTGATCACCAGTCTCCATTTTCATGAAGCATCAAGAACTCACCATTATTTGTTCCCATACCCAAAAAGGAAAGAAAAGAATACTATAAATATGTCCCTCCATTAACCTTTCAAAGCACACAAACAAAAGAAACACACTAAACCAAGAAACCTTCTCTCACCAATCTTTGATCTTCTCCAAAAACCAATCAAGAAAATGTCTCTGATTCCGAGCACCTTCTTCGGTGGCCGCAGAACCAACATTTTCGATCCCTTCTCTCTCGATATCTGGGATCCATTTCAGGACTTCCCTTTCACAAGCACTGCTCTTTCTGCTCCTCGTTCTGAGTTATCGAACGAAACGGCAGCTTTTGCCAACACCCGCATAGACTGGAAAGAAACACCAGAAGCTCATGTATTCAAGGCTGATCTTCCAGGGGTAAAGAAAGAGGAAGTGAAAGTGGAGATAGAGGAAGGAGGGGTCTTGCAGATAAGCGGAGAGAGAAGCAAAGAGAAAGAAGAAAAGAATGATAAGTGGCATAGAGTTGAAAGGTCAAGTGGTAAGTTCTTGAGAAGGTTTAGGTTGCCGGAGAATGCAAAGGTTAATGAGGTTAAGGCCAGCATGGAAAATGGAGTCTTGACTGTGACAGTGCCTAAAGTGGAAGTCAAGAAACCTGACGTGAAGGCTATTGAGATTTCTGGTTGAAACTTTTAGTTATGTATGTTTGAGTGTGTCCAAGTCTAAATGGTGCCCATCCATCCAATAAAATGAATCGATGTGTGTAATGGGTTTGTTGTTGTGAGCTTGTTTCCTTATGGAGTTGCTGTTTTTATTATGTAATATGAGTTTTCGTTAATAAAAAAAACTTAAGTTTTTCTTTTAATTGTAAATCTTAGTTTCATTTTATAGTGAAAATTGTTAAATTAGTTAATGTTCCATTTTTTGTCAAATTATTTGGAAGTGACCTAAATAATCAGGTTTTTTTTTTTTTTTTTTTCCCTCGAATGAATTCACAGGCTCGATTCTAATCAGCAATCCAGCCTTTTTTTTTTAATCGCTTAACCTAAGTCCCGGCGAGAGTGGCTTGCTTATTGGGCCAGATGCCCAATGGCAAGAACTGGAGCAAAAGTTCTGTGGTTAGCATGCTCAGGCTTTTGCGTAGTGTTTCTTTAAGTTGCATAGCCTTTGCTCTTCTTCAGACCTTGAATCTTGAACAACCCAACTTAGCCCAATAGTATTAGAGGTAGCCTGTAGTTAGCCCATTGCAACCAGCCATGAACCAGAATTATGAATGGCAATTAAAAGTAGAGGCGTAAATGAGTCCAGGCATATTCGAGTTTAGTCTTCAAAAAAATTCGAAAAAATTCAGTTAGAATCAAGCTCGAATTCCGTCCAAATGAGCCGAACTTAAGTCTAATGACGTTCTACTGGAAAGCTCATCAGGTTTTATCCAATATATATATATATATATATATATATATATATATATATATATGTATATATATATATATATATATATAATTTGAGAATAGAAATATAAGCTCAGTTCAATTCAATTA
>CANUEP010160692.1:0-21456 GCA_947857235.1 Jatropha podagrica
TGTGGCCTAGATCAGTGCTTCCGCTTTAAGATAGGGACCTACTACATCAATAGGGGCATCAGGACAGATCTCAGGTAATTGGATGGCTTTGGCCTTCTTCTTTTAGGCTAGTTTTCCAACTCGACCTAGGTTTAGGCTCGAATCAAAGAGTCTGTCTAGATGAGTAAAGCCTTGGGTTCTATATCTTTATATGAGTTCAGCAATCGCCTATCTCTTTCTTTATACTGATTGATACTGGGAGCCTTTTAGATTAGATTATATCCCGTCCTTTGACCTCCCTGACCTTCTTTAGCACCCTATTTCGCTCTGCTGATAGCCCGCCTTTCTTTCCAATAGTTTCGCTATAGCGACTACGTACCTTTGATCCTGCCTTTCATATAAGATAGTAAAAAATGCCTATACATATCATGAGGAAATTATCCATCTAGCTAGATAGGGGTAGCACTCAGAACTTCATTCGTATTAGTGAGGCAAAGAGACTTGGCTTGTAGGAAGTCAAGGCTGGTTGAAGACGCTAAATTCCAAGGCCTAAACTGTCGATGGAGTAGTTCGCGGCCTGGAGCTAGACCTTTTCACATGTAGCGCTAAGGTAGACCTTTCTCTGCCTGACTATGTATGACTTTGACTTTCTCATTAACATGGAATTCTTGAGGGAGTTCAAAGCCTTTACCATACCTTCCCCCTATACTGTGCGCATCTTGGAAGGAGGATCTTCTATGCTTCCCGAAACAGCTGGCCCTAGCGAGAAAGAGAAAATGGGCGCCATCATGCTTTCAGCCATGCTAGTAGAGAAGGGATATAATAAGGGGGAAGGGAGAGGCCACCTACTTGGCTGCCTTTCGTGCTTAGAAGAGTGAGGACTTGGGAGAGACTTCTCTACGGCTGAAAAAGGAAAGAGTTTGACTACTTTATTTTATGAGTTCAAGGACGTGATCCCATTCCGACTTGCCTAAGAAGCTGCCACCTAGTAGGGAAGTTGATCATAAAATAGAGCCTCTAGCTAAGCCACTAGCGAAGTCACCCATTGAAGTGAGCCGAGAGAGAAGCTCTTCCTTTGTTCAATCAGTTGACTTTGCTGCTATCAACTAACAATATAGTTGTATCAGATCGCTACGCCCCTTGGTCTAAAACCAAAGTTTCTATACCATGTCGAATGCAATTCATTGCTTAACGCCCTCTATCTATTCTAATATAAAAGAGCGTCTAGGCAAACCGCGGAGAATTTCACTCTAACAACGGTTACCGGGGTCTAGGTTTAAGGGATATTCAGTTATGATGAAAAAGAAGGGGTTTTCATGAAAGTTGGATCATTGAGATGTCCCATAGGAAGCTTTAGACGAAAAACACGCTGTTTTAACAAGTGTTCCGATTTAATATCATTGACTCTTCGGATTCAAGGAAGATATCGACCATAGGGAGAGTATATCAAGATCTCTTTTCCCTTATCGAGAGACTTCTGCAAATAAGAAGAGGAAGAAGTGTGCTTTCGATGGCAAGGCCAGAACAACCAAGTATCCCCCATCATGAGCTATCAAAGGCAGATGTCGTAGCTCCAATCATTGAGACTTCTGCAAATAAGAAGAGGAGGAAGCACACCATCAAGGATGGAAAGACTTAAATCAGCAACTCCCCTTGGATCAGGGTATAACATAACAGGGGTTAGTCCGGCACGAATCAAGCCGAGTGAAAACAAAACACTACTTCATTGCCCACAGCTTATAGATCTGAAAAGACTTTATTTGTTCGATTCCTTCTTGGGCCGGAAAAAGCCTATTATAATAGCCAAATTAGATAGAGTGGGTAAGCACCCTTGCATAACTTACCTCACTCAAGAGAAATGGGGATATGTCGAATCATTACTATATACCATACCATAGCGAAAGAACAAGAACCTGAAAGGGCTATCAATAGCGGGACATAAGACGAAAAAAAACAAGGCAGCCGATCAGATGCGTGAACAAGAGAAGTTCCTATTAATTTAGGACTTTCTAAGTCTAAGACTGAGTTCGGGTGTTTAGGCTTTTTAACCTTGCTATCAAGGGAGTCTCGCCCAGTAAGGATTAAGATAGTCTATACCCTGCCCTGAGGTAAGAAGTATACCCTCGAGAACAACCGCAGAGCTTCCAGTCTCAGCTTCTGATTCACTTGCTAAGACCAATTCATTCCTTTCACGAAACGAAAGAAAGAAGAGTAACTGAACTGACTGAGTGAGCTATAAGTTCTTTAGGCTACCTGTCTTACCCTAGCTCCACTTCAGGATTAGGCATACCGGGCAGAGAAAGCCCAGGGGTTGAGGCTATGTCTTACTATTACCCGGACTAGGCCGAGAGAGAGTTCTTAGCTTGAGCTTGCATTTCTGGTAGAGGAAGGGCAACTATCAGCCTAGCAAATCAGTCTGAGTTCGCAAAGTGACCGATACCAGCAAGGTCCCGGGTTTAGGTCTAGTCAACTCGATTGGGAATGTATGCTAATGGTATGTATGTAATGAATGGAGGGTGGGGGCGCTATTGGTCTAATCCCAGGTTTCCTTCTTCCTTATTTATATAATAAGTAGTGGTGAATCCGTCTAGCAACTCTAAGTAATCTCCTGAAAACTGGGGTTGTTCAAGCCTTCTTTCGAGTCAATCAATCCTGGCCAACTCGACCTGTGCTGTGACCAGTTTCCATGGCCTGGAGCTGGGTAAAAAAGATAGACTCTTCCCAATGGAACTTATCTTAAGCTTCTCAAGCCTCTTGAATAATTTCCTTCATGACATGAAAGGAAAGAGCGGAACTGCTAGATTATATTCTAATGTAAATACCAAAGCGGCATTCCTTGACTCAAACTGCGGAGTTGGAGTAAGCACTTCGACGAAACCTAAAGGACCATAAAGCTCTATATAAATGGTAAGGTAAAAAGCAAAGCGATTGAATTCCATTTTCCTATGCGACATCTGCTTTTCAAGTCAATCTCCTTTGTTTCAATATCCGTTGTTGTTGAAATACCCATTCTTGTGTTTAAATCTCCATCGTTCTTTCAATCTCCATCTCGTATATTGAGTGAATCCCCCAAGGAAGGAATTCCAAGCCACGAGACCAAGAAAGGTCCGCCGTTAAGGGAAGAAGGTCCTAAGAGCTACGGGATAAAGTGCGATCCGCCTAGAAAAGAGTCCTGCTCCAATCCAATGACAAGCAAAAGACAGACGAAAAAGGAACTTATTATACCTCACCTCCTTGTGCCCATAGTTTGACCTCAGCTTTGAACTACCTGCACGGATGCCTTCTCTTCCTCCTCCTTTTTCTGAAGATAGCAACCAGAAGATAAGTAAGAAGATTGACTATTGGGATAACTTGAATCTTTCTATCCTACATTTCTTGCTGGTGCTGAAACATCAGAAAAGCTTTAAACAGCATACCTTTTAGCTAGTGCCCTACCTATCCTTTAACGCTTTCCTTCTGTGGAGCAATTGCTCTGTAGCTAGCCCTTAGCTTCACATTAAACTACAGGCGCTTCGGTTGATATGCGCCTTCAAGCCTTTTGTTCGGTTAAGCAGCTTTCAATTAAACCCTTTCCTTTGTATCGAGGTCCTGTTCTTTCCGGTCTATCACCATTTCCGATTCGCTTAAGTTCTCTCCAAGCCGCCTTCAAAATAAGCTGTCGAAGTGGTTCAATCGTATCCGGGGCAATTGGTATTCCTTATCCCTCTTGGTCTGCAGTCCGTCTAGTGGTCGAAGCCGCGCTCCTTATTTGACTCCGCGGGAGTGCGATTTGCTTTTGCTTATGGTCAAAGAGTGGTCCATTACCTTATTAGGTAGTCCAATCCGGCCAGTAAGAAATGTAGTACGTAAAAAAGATTTACCCTCTTATCTATCGTTCTAAACCGTCTGTGCTTTCCCACCTTTGCCTATTTCCTTTTCCTAGAACTGGAACTCGAAATCGTCCCTAAGTCTGTCGGTATGTGCTCTCCAGGTCTGTTCCCATTCCTTTAGCGCTTAGTGGGAGAAGTGGTATATCGAGAGAAAGAGGGGGTTCCTTTTCTAGAACCATTCGCCCTAGCCCTTATTGTTATTGTTGTAAGCGCCCTTCCGTCCATCTCTTTGACGAGGAAGAGGCAGATCTTCTATTCTTACAAGATTGACTCAAGGATCTAAGGCACGCATGTTGTTAAGGGGTTCTTGGCTTTACTTTTTCCCCGCCTTTCTGATCTTCCGACAAAATGCTATTGATTCCAGGAGAAAGGGAGGCGGCCATTAGATCGATTAGTGGAAAAGTGGAGGAGCCGGGGAAGGGGCTGTGGAACAAAAGACGCTAATCAAGGGGTTTATGGAATGGATAAATAGATGTCCTACCAAGGCTGTATGGAATAGAATGAAGGCTTAGGGTTCTTGCGGGAAGAAGTACAAACCGGGCCCCTAGTGGTCCTTATCTTATCACGCCACACATGGAGACATCTCAAATAGGTAAATTGGTTTGGTAAGATGGGGAAAAACATCCATCGTTTAGGTTTCTGAGTAGCTAAAGTTAAGATAGAATAGGTCATCACATATCACATCCTGGGGTTGAAGAATGAGCAGCTTTAATAAATGGCAAGCAGGAAGGAGAGTAGTAACGTCGTATTATCCATCCGAAGCAGTAGCAGTAGCAGGCCTGGCACTGGTCTTTCTTTCTATCTTAAGGCAGTTCCCATAAGGAATTTCCGAGCTTTTGAAATAATAGCTGTGGCACTCTCTCTTTCTTCCATAGAGAAGGAACTTATCCTTAGACTTTTGGAGCTTTGGCTTTGGTTTGGACCTGTACTAGTCCGAGAAGTGAGAGCACCAGGTTGGAAGATGCTGGTTCGAGTCAAGCTTGTGAAAAGGTTCAAAGAAGGGCTGCATGGTTGAGATGCCTCAAGTCCCTTATCTTATGCCCAGCCCAGGCCAAGATTTATTTATTTATCTGTACAAACTTGAGACCAAGGAACAGAAAGCAGCTTCTTCTTATCACAGCAACCAGTCCTGATTTTCTAATCCAGCTATTGAGCTTTTTAATTATAATTAAACAAGATACAAGTAAATCATAAAACCGTGGAGAAGCATTGAAAGGATGACTGACTGAACCAACAGGATCCTCCCAGCCAAAGAGAGTTGTTTGTTTTCCCATCCAGCTTTCGAGCACTTTATCAGCAAGATATTGAAGATGAGACAGTCTTGGGATGCCTTTGAAAACAGGAACCCCGAGATAGATGAAAGGGAATCTGCCTTCAGCAAAGCTGAATGAAAGAATTGTTTCCTTTGGTCATCATACTTGCAGAAAAGGCTTTTTCTTTACTGATAGATTGACCAGAGGCCTCACCATAAGCTGACAGGAAGGCCATAAGATTAGTTAGAGAATTGGAATCTCCTCTGCATAAATACGTCATCAGCATACATGACATGAGAAGGAGCCTATTGGAGAGGAAATAGATTTTACCAATCCTTTATTATGGAGATCAGTGAGGCTTCTGCTGAGGACATCAGCTGCAAGACATAAAAAAAAGGAGGGGTGAAAGGGGGTCCCCCCGTCTAACACCCCTGGAACAAGAAAAGAAGCCCAAAGGTAAGAGTGAATGATAAGAATAGATATCCGTATTCACATCGTAAGAATAGCCCTTGACCTTTAGGTTAGGATAGGGCGTCAAGACCGGGTTCCGACTGAAAGTTTTATGGAATGACATTCGAGGTCCTTAACCTCATTCACCTCGTAAACCTCATCTGGAGATGGTGTACCTTTATTTGGTTGATTGAGTGCGGAGCTAAATTACCTTTAAATAAAGAGAGGAGAAGCCTAGCCTAGTTCCCCTTCCTCCGTCTTCGCTAGTTCACATTCAATCAATCTGGATTTCGTACTTACAGGTTTCGGGCTAGCATAGCTAAACCTGATTGAATTGAGAGTTGGAATAGGAATCGAGTGAAGAAGAAATGAACTTAAATAGAGGCAACTTAGAGTTGTTCAAATGCTTTTTCTCCCCCTTTCCGAGGTTATTAATACCGTAACTAGTAAGGGAAAAGGCTAGCGCTGAAAAGCCAGCAACCTGTTAGGAGTACTCTAGAGTCGACCCTTTCTCAAGACAACCACCGATCTCGGGATCCTAATTCCTCAGTGAATGGACCCTTTTTCCAAGGAGAATCGCCGGAGTCCGCTACTGGTAGAGCCCGGCCACGCATCTTCTTATCTTATTTGAATATTACTAGCCTTTTTTTCATCCTCTCGGCTTGCATTCCCCTTCAAGCATTCTGATTCATGTAGACCGGTGCCCATAGCCCGAGAACAAACAATTACAATTAAAAGAAAGAAATGAATGTAGACCAAGCCAAGCAAGGAATAAGCGCTAGCAGATGAGATTATATACTATAGACTAGGCACCAAAGGAAGAAGCAGGCACAATTGGATCAGATATGAATATCTGAATTAGGGGTAAGAGATGGTTGCCCAAACCAGTTACATGTAAATTTATCCCCCTCGGGTAACTACCGTAAGCCCTTAACTTCCTTCGCTTCGCTCCCTTCTACCCTTGGTCCCGAGCTTCCCTTGGGAGTCGTGAAAACCTGCTCTATTAGCTTTTTTAGTAAGGGTAGAGGTCAGAGGAAAGAACCCCAACATGAGTCTTAGATGCGTTCCTCCCGGTTGGGAAAAAAGACGATCTGGCTATCGGTTATAGGGATGTGAGGCGAGGCAGCAGTAAGTAAATAGAAAAAAGAGAGGTGGAGAATAAGTAAAGAGCATTCCATAGCTATCGGATATGGGCCGTGGAGCCCGGAAGGGAGTCATAACTCTGTACGTTCTAATTTATTTCCAAAGTGCATGCCTTACTTACTAATAGCCTGTAGATCCTGTTCAACCCAGGGCATAAGTAGAGGAGACCACCCGTGCTTTACCTTAAGCAGGCTTGACTTCAAAAAAGCTTCTGCCAGATCCACTTTTTGGCATCAAGATGATTAGAAAACTTGTATGATTGATTTTGACCTTCTCGGGACTCTAAACGCAGGGTTTTCAGCTTTTTCTCGACCTCTGGATGCAATTGATCGACAGGAGGTGACTGGGAACTTCTTCAGCCCAGTTTTGTCGACTGGAGTTTCGATGCCACACTGGTCCGTTGGAAAAAGACCCGTTGGTTGTCGGATACAGTCAATATCTGTGAGAAGCTTCCGGGACCTAAGCACTAGCTCTATCCCGTCCCACTGGACAGCCCAGATATCAATGCTCTCTCGTCCCTTGTCCTAGAGCGCGCCTCATCAAGCCTAATTCTCACTAGGGGGAGCCTTCGGAGACTGTTCCGTATGCTCTCCCTTCATCTGTGCCTTTGACTGAACTGTATTCGACCTATCTTTCCATCAACGATGTAACTAGATCCGGTCGAATACTTAATCATTCTATTTTGTTTGATTTCATCAGTAAGATGCTCTGGACCTTGATGGAAAGCGCAATAGGCCGACATGCTCCAGTAAGGCGAGACAGGATCTGGCACTGGCTTTGGCGTCAGGAGCTGAACAAGGCTTTCCTTTTTCCAATAGTAATGGAAAGATCTGGCTCAAAGGTAGCTTCAATTTCAATGGAGTGAACTGGCGAAGAAGTATATTATTCCCATCGTTCTGATTGTTGGAATTACGAGGGAATAGCTTGGTTTTCTGACCTTGGTGCTTTGATTAGGACTTTGCTTCTCTAAAGAGATTTCCCGGTGAGAACTCCCTTCTAGTAGGAATTCCGACAAGAGCGGAAATAACTACGGTTATTGCCATTCTTGCTTCTCCTGTTCTTCTTCTATCTAAGGACAAGGCGGAAGGTCAGGCCTGTGCTTCCTTCTAGGCTTCTTTCTTCCTTCTAGTCGAGGTGAAAGCTTTCAAATCAAAGAGCTGAGTCGTACCCAAACTCTATCGAGTCAGCAAGTAAACTACCTCGCTGAACTAGCTTTAGACTAGGCAAAAGAGTACGCAACTGAAGAGAGAGCGCTAAGAGTTATGGCTAGACTTTCTATTGATTGAGACCCAGAGCTTATTGAAAAGAAGAACTTTTGCTTAATCAAGCAAGCATTCCCACCGTAGTCACAAGGTAAACCGAAGCCAAAGGAACACCCTTTCCGCAGAAACCATAGCACCTACCCTCGCATCGGTAGCTCAGCTACTTGGGAAAGAGACAGAGACCTGCTCTGTTCACTCGAGGAGCGCAGGAGGCTATGGGTATAGCATCCAAGCTACTCGATATTGAAGAGCTGGATGCAACTTCCCTTGATTTGATTGGCTAAGAGAAGCCTTTTCTTTATATAGAATATATGTCTCGGTTACAAAAGAAAAACTTGATCTCCAAGTACATGTCGGCAAAGCATGAAATTCTTACTAGAAGGGCGTTAAGCTTCTTTACTTGTAAGTAGAAGAAGAAAGGGAGTTTACCAGAAAGGCCGCAAAGGGCTAGTAATCGTAAGCCACTCGCTTTTTTAAACATCGAAGTAAGGACGGAAGAAAGCCGGGATAGATTTGACTTGAAAGGACGAAAGAGAATCGCGGGAAGGAAGATCTGGTGTTTACGAGTTTACTGGTTGAGTTGAGACCGCTAAGGTTTAAAGAGTTGAGATGGACAAGAGGTTCTAGTGGAGCCACAGGTACCCCATTTCCCCGCCAGTTCAAGGCACCTTTGTATGTTGTATGATACTTCTGCGTTGCTTTTGGCCCATCCCTTTCCTGCCTATGCCGCTTCAAGCTGATCCAGATACATACCGTTAGAGCGAGCGGCAGATCAAACAGACCCTCACCTTCTTTCTAGTCATTGCCTTAAATTAAAACACGTTTAAACGTTAATCCAGTAGCAGTAGTTCCAGTAGCACGACGAGCAGTTAGAGGTGCACGAGCAGTTCCAAGAGCAGCATAAGATTCTTCCTTTAGTCCAGCAGCAGTTGATCTAGCAGCAGTCGTTGATCCGTAGCTATTCAATGTCCCACCCCAACGGGAAGTGAGTAAGCCTGTTCGTAGGCCCTCACTCCCGATTCCTCGAAGCTGCTATTCCGACCTGCCGGGGCTTCGAAATGCTGATAATGGCTAATATCGGAGCCTCTCTCTTCTAAGTGATTTTAGTCGATAAAGGATTGATTATTGCTTACAGGTGGAATGGTAATGGAAAGAGGGCAGGGTAGTGCACCCCAGTCTCGATAGCTTACTTGTGAGATTTCACTCGTCAGTTGCCGGATAGCAGAGCAGACGCCACGTCCGAGCTCTTCAACGCAGCTTCGGTATTGAAGGGCGAACACATGATCGGGTCAAAAAGAATCGCTGAGCTGAGGGACATTCCGGCTCAATGCCCAGTGCTAATATTCATAATATTCAGAGAAGAGAATAGCTGCGGACTGCGAGCACGCGGAACAATCACCTAATTCACTAAAAGAGTGGAAATGAATTCCTCGACTGGCTAAGGTCGGTCGATATAGAATAGTTGGATGACTAAAAGGTCCTACTTCCCCGGTCACTTCGGCGCCCAACATGCATGCATAAACTCCTTGAAATGCTGATAAAGGTAAACCCGAGCCACAAGAATAGGACTTGAGGGCCTAATCTGAGAGTAAGTAGCCCATGTACCCAGTTCAGCATTGGATGTGATCAAGAATGCTATACCATCACCAATCGGCCACAGTTTGATATCCCAAAACAGCTCAGCAACTGTCGGACAAGTGGGGAACCTTGGTGGCAAAGAAGGGGAAAGAACGGGGAATTCCGCCTTCCCATTCTGAACGATCAAATTGTATTCCATATCCCACATATAGACGAAACTTTACCAACTAAGAGTTGGCTTACGGAGCTTACTTATCAAGGGGCTCGGACTGCTCTTAGGACCACTGGAAGAAAGATTTCGACGGATTGGACCACTCACGGACATAGGAATGGAGACCTCAAGGGGCTATGCTAGACTTGAAGTTAGAGATGACCCTATGTGAGGTCAGCTGACCCGGGGTACCCGTCGAAAGATCCGCTTAGGCTTGGTCGTCGCAATAAGACGGAACGGATCCCTGGAAATAAGGGCGCCTTTATAAAGAGGAAGAGTTTGACGCTAGAGTATTACATAAGCAAAATGGGTTCTAAGGAAAAGAACTTGACCAACTTCATAAGAACGGTAATCTCTGTTTTCCCCTTATTTATAGCTATGTCATTTGCGTGCTCTTTTCACACCCGTCAACAAGATATCATAAAAGACTTTCAGGATTTTTTCCGAACTAGAGTTAGAGAATTTGTCCAAGGGCATAAAGGACCCGTCCCTTAATAGGGTAATGGGAGTTCACCTTTCGAGGATTCCTGGCCTAGTAAGGTTCTGAAAGAAGAAATGGATTCTGAAGGGCCGTGTGAAGCTTAGCTTGCTTTAGCAGCTACGTGATGATTCAAGTTCGTGGTAGGCGCAGGAGCTGGGCGAAGCGGTAGCGAAGCTCAGGTGGTGATTGATTCAAGTGCGCGGTGAGCGTAGTAGCTCCCTCGGGCATGCCTCCTTCTCCTTGTACAACCAAGCGAAGAGCTAGTGAGGGCCGGAATATCGTATGTAGTGTAGAATCTGACTGAAGCTCTTGGAACAAGCGAGGAACAAGTGACCACAAGCTCCGCTTAAGCGCGTAAGCAGCATGGTCATCACTTTCTTTGAAAAGATATCATGCATTACGGTAATAACTCAGCGCGCAGCAAGACTTCTTCTCGCAATTGACGTCTTTATAAGACATTATCCACCTGTCGCTAAATGCCAGATTCCAGAAAATGTCGTTTGATTAATCTAAATTCTGATATGTTTGTAACAAAAATGTCACTTGCTTGCACTGTGTAGGAAAAATGCCTATGACCCATAGTTACAGGAAATCTCGATTTCTACTTAGAGAGGTTATGGGATCGTTCTTGACACGAAATTGGCGATTGTTAGCGGACGGCTGCACTTCATCATTGCTACCCTCGAAATGAATTGGCTAGTTAGCTAAAATATGCATGTAGCTTCTTTGAGCACTTTTACTCACTACTTTCTTCCCGTCCCTTTTTCAATTTCAACTAAGCTTAGCACAGCCGCCTAATAAATTCAGTCACGGTCGCGGATCAGGAGAAAGTGACTTGTGTGACGCATCTATATCTGGGGATGATCGGGTAGAACTCAGGGCTTTCAGGTGTCAATCGGGGAACGATCAATTGGGTGTCCGGGGTGCAATAAAGATAGGGGACGATACGCTTTGCCGTTCCAGTTTGTCGGTCCCCGATTATAAGTTCTCGTTGAGTCGGGCGCTTGGGAAGACTGTCCTGTCGGGTTGGAAAACCAACATCGGACCGGGATGTTGTTCCCTCCTTGTCTGAAAAGATTCGGGAAGAATCTGGTAAGTTCGCTCTACACTGTCCCTTAGATTGGGAAGGACATAGGCTCGGCACATTTCGTAGCTATCATCGTCGCGTCCGTAAAATTCAGGCGTTGGTACATTCTACTGGGTGGCTTCGGTACACGGCCTTGCGTTGTCGTCAGCCGTACGCCGTTGAGCAGCAGTCTTTAGAAGCATGTCATCTATGAATGATCCGAAAAAACTAGAAATGGAATAAAACCTAGCTTTTCGTCACGCGAATTAGCCGCCAGTCTTTGAGGTCGACTTCCTTGCTTGACAGTATAGCCTGCGGGTGAAATACTAGATGTCGTATTGTACATGGGAATGATAATTGTGAGGCCATTGAATGAGAAATCACGACCTTAAATACTTGCCTGTAGCTATAGTGTCAACTTGACGCGCTGAACGACTATGATCAGAATCCTTTCGGGGGCCCCGTTTCCCATTGGTGCGCTGGAGACGGTTCTTTCTGTATCTTCGGCTTCCTCTTCTTCTGTAGCTTCTTTTTCGTCTTCTCCTCCTTCTGAGTCAAACAGATAAAACATGTGAATGAAGATAGATTGACCTCTCTCTTCTGACCCGGATAGGTGCTTTTCCTTTGTCTTTTGACGAAACCGGTTGAGGTTCTGAGGGCTCCCCGAGTTCCGCTTTTCTTTTCCGGCTTCTCTCGCTGTTTCGGGAAGCTGTTCCACCGGTTGAGTGAGAGTCGAGGTGGGGAAGATCGGTTATTCCTTCATCCCAGAATGCATTAAGATTGCATCTACAGTTGGTTGAGTTTCTGTGCCTGGATTATCAGTGATTATTTCGTCTGGTTGTACCGGAACTCTTGTTTCTTTCCTCGCTTGACCTGCACCCGCTAACCGACAACTGAGTTTAGTCAGCTCAACAGTAATATGAATCCCCTTTCACAGAATCGTTAGGGTGTTAAACACAATCATTCGAAAGTGCCGAAAAGATAGAATTCACTCTGATCCGCTTACCCTTAGAGCAACAAAAGAAGGAGTTTCCCCGCCCGACGAACTGTGCTATGGCTGTGAAAACTGACCTGCTTCACTTTAGAGCTTCCCGCTTAAAGGAGCGCTTGAACGGAACTGGACTGCCCTAAACCGCTTACTGAAAGGAAATTCTCTACGACCACCGGTCGCCTACCCTAGCTGCCGCTTTCGGCAGCTGGAAGCTCCAAGCTACTTTACAACTAATCGCGGCTGTACTCGACAAGAGATTCTTTCTACGATTCCCGAGAGACGGTACCGAACTATCCGAAAGCCCTCTCTAAGCCCTCTAAAAGGCTTAAGAAGAAGGATTGGATGATCTGCGGAATGAGCAACTGCTTGATTCGATGGAGATGGGTACGATATCACAGACGTGGATTGCCTTTCGCACGAGAACGGGTGGATGGGAGGGTCCCTGGGTTCATACATGTTCGCTCCTTCCGTCCAAATTGGTTTTGAGGGTCCCTTTTTTTACTCCATACAAGGTAAATCGAACGCGAGTGATTCAGAGTCACCCCTAACAAATCCATCTCCACGTCTCTAGAATTCGGGGGTCAAGTACAACCTGTGGATCGTCAAAAAGGTCGTTTTCCTGCTTGCAGAAAGCACAATTGACGTGAAAGGGCTTGCTTGAACAAAACAAGGCTTTCATTTATTTTATTTACCTTTTTGAGTACCGACCAAGCCCGAACTACTTGCCCTATATATGACGAGTTGAACTGAACTTAACTCGGAATGAAGGAAAAGACTTCTTTGATTAATCAAAATTTTCCATGACCTACTTTCCAACTTGTTGGGAGTAGGGGCAACCAGCTGGAACTGTTCTATTTCTACGAGTTGACAGACTGAGAGAACAAAGTGGACTAAAGGCCAAGAAGAGGAGAAGAAGCGGAAGCTAATAACGCTTACCGCAAAGAACTTTTTTCTTTCTATGAGCTGCCCTACCTATACCGACACCCAGAAAGCAAGCTACGTTAGGGTTGGTTCACTTGCTTTATTTGAACAGGAAAGATAGTCGAAACTAGCAGTTATATTTATCTTCTCGAGAGTCCCTTTCTCTGGGCATCATTCCCTTCTGAAGATGACATAGATAGAAACTAGGTTTATAACGAAAAAAGGAAAAAAAAGCCCTTCGATTTAAAAAGAACCGATTCTTTAGCGGTCTCAATGACAGCTATATTTCTAAACAGTTACTCCTGCTAACTCCCCGTTGAGTAAGTTTCATGTGCTTTCGGGAAATATAAAAAATATTGAAAAAAAAAAAATCCCCTTCACCACCTACACTACTTGAGAAGAAAGAAAGACCACTGCCTCACTCAGAAAGAGAAATGCAAATATCAAATAGATAGGGCGCCAGAGCTAACGTTCCTTGGGAATAGCAATTATCTGCTTCCTGAATAGAAAAGACAGGGCATCCATCCATCACCAGAGAGAGATTTCATCTTCAAATTCATAAATGATGAACCACTTTACAATCTAAAGTAAAGGCAGCTCTATTTAAGCGGAATGAATCCTTCTGTAGCAGATTTCTGATAAATAAGGAAAATTTATTTGTCTTGTCATATTTTGTCCTTTAGCCATCACTTTCTCTGGGCTACTCTTTATAGCGGTGTTTACCAGCTCATATGTAGCTTCCGAAATTAGGCTATCAACTAACTTATTATGATGTATCGCTGCATACTTATCTAGTGCGGCCTGTTCATGTTGGTGGTCAATCCATCTTACCTGATAGGTTCTCAAGAGGTTAATCCGTAGTAACCACAGAAAGGGAACCCATTTGAACAAGGGCAAGCGAACCAGAGAAAGCATTTGAAGAACAAGTTGTTGCCTCTATTTAAGTTCATTTCTTCTTCACTCGATCCCTTCTTTATAGTCTAGTAGCCCTTCTGAAAAAAGAAAAAATAGCTTCTCCTTCTGTTGACTTCACTCCCTTTGAGCTAACAGCAGCGGATGACATAGCAATAGCAGCTCCCATTTCTATTCTATATACGATAATATCTGTTTGTGAGAAAATCGACTCTCACTTCTCACCCGAGGGTTGCCCCAGAAAGACTCTTTTCTTCCTAGCCTTCTTCATCTGCGCCCGAAAAAAGCTAAGCCCTTTCGTTCCGAGGGTTAGGTTCAAGGGTTGGTCGAGCGTCTGCAAACCTTGGCTCCCAAAAGAGTTCTGGCTTATAGGCTTTGAGGGACATCCTACTTCATTTCTAATCTAAATTGCCCACGTTCACGCGAAAAGCAGAAGACAAAGAAGACTTTCGCTAAAGACGAGCTATTCTTTATCCCCGGATCAGACTCAGAAG
The DNA here is from genome assembly GCA_947857235.1 of Jatropha podagrica. NCBI lineage: Eukaryota > Viridiplantae > Streptophyta > Magnoliopsida > Malpighiales > Euphorbiaceae > Jatropha > Jatropha podagrica. The sequence goes on from CANUEP010160692.1 coordinate 14,611, forward strand.
GAAAGGCCAGGCACCCAGGCTACTTTACTACGCTATGATTCCCATCTTCCAAGTCAGCCAGGTTTGAACGCCTTTGGGTGCATTCCCGGTAAGGGAGTAAGGAACCCCTCCTCCTCTCTATCTCTACCCACCAAAAACATGGTCACACCATGGGAACCACGAAAAAGCGAACCCTCGGTCAATCGAACCATGTCGTGAACAGAGTTCCTAGTCTCTAAGAGGGAGCCCCTCCCTACTCTAATGAATCTAATGCTGACCACGTTCAGTTCACAGCTTCTTAAATGGATCCATTTATGGAACTATAAAAGCATTGACCTTTCACCCCGGGAACAGAGCAAAAAGAAGCACTACAGAATCTTTCGTTTCCTATGGTCTTTCGATCGCTTAAAAGCCGTCCCCGGGGGGATACGCTTCGCTTTTTCTTTTCCTTCAAGGAGATGCCCTTGGCAGTGCCCCATGCTAGTAATGAACCTGTTCATAGATGAAATATGCTCCAAGCGATTTCCGGTATCGAAGGCTGTCTCAGACTGAAGGACGGGAGATGCTCTTTCGTCGACTGATACTGAGCTAACTTATTGCCATCTGCTATAGGATGAACCGAGCGGTAAGTAAATAGTCAGCGTGAACGGCTCACAGACCTCTCTGAGGTAATTACTTTGTAGCCGTCATCCACAGACACAAGAACTGCAGAGCTAGCCCATCCTTCTCACATCACTCCTCTTGCCCTAAGGCAAGCGAGGAAAGTACTAAGCGGAAAGATGCCATCCTACGAAGGAAAGGAAGCCTGTACTATCATCCCATAAGTACTACGATGCCATCAAAGCAAGTATTAAAGTGAGAAGATGAAGCGAAGGAAGATAGCATCAAACGTAACCAGTACTCATTTACGTAAATACCAACCTCACTCTCTTTCCTTCTCCGACATCCAGCCTTTCCTCCGGTTTTTTTTGACTGAAAGCTAACTCAGGTTTCGAAGCGAGGATTAGTAGTGTCGGGTATGATCGATCCGCTTCTACAGTCCGGTTTTGACTAGTTAGTCCTATCCGGTGTTGGTATTGCTGCTCTTGCTTCTTAAGCTAAGCCGGTGTAGCTATTGCAGCTAAGAAAGTAGCTCTTAGACAACTGTAAATCCTGTAGCTCAAAACTTGACTTTGAAAGTAGATTTGCTAGAACTGTAATAATGAAGCTCAAAATTCAGTTAGCCGGTTCTCGGTACAGGCTAAGGACGTCTCTTCGATCCCATTCCCTTAATCGAGTTGTAGTTGCTATCCTTGTATCCGTCTTCGTCCCTGTTTCCGTAGTTTCTATCCGGAATGCTAGTTCCTTGGGCTTGGGGATCTAGTCCCAGTCCCACTTCCAGCCTGTCCTCTTATTTCATAACCTCGTTTGCTTATACCGCTAGCCAAATCCTTACTCTTCTATTTCTTACTGAAGTGGGCAGCATCAAGGCAGGTGGTTTACGTGAGTCTGCAAGACTTCTTTTAGAACGATAAATGGGTTCTGCTGGTTGGTACTCAAGATAGAGCTGAAGGAACTGTTCGAGTGGGAAAGACAAGGTAAGGGTTAAAGTACTTTAGATTAAGATCAAAGGAAGAGGCAGAGAAGTAGGGTTGAGTCTCAGGGTAAAAAGGTTCTCTTAGGCGCATGGTCCTCAAGATTCAATCTCCAAGTGGGACTGAGGATTATCAAAGCAAGCACGGCACTGGATTCGTTTACGGCATCACCCGCTCGGCTCTTCTCTTGGTGGCATTTAATTTACCTTGGCTTCCATCACAGAAGATGTCAGCAATCCTTCAGTCAATGGAATCAGTAGCTACACTGACCCCTGCACGAAAGTTGTTTTCTAATCGATAGAGCTCGTGGATCTGTTCATTCATAGCATAGGGCTAGATTCTTTACCGAGCCCGATGATCGAATGTTATCCCTTTCCACTCCGGCTGCATTCCTTCCAGCTTCCCAGTTGTGGCTGCGTGTCCTAATCGAAAAGAACTCATCTCATTCGGAACTTCTTCTGTCTGCCCCAGGGGATCATCTGTTGACTTATCGACCAGAAAGCCTTTGCTCCGCACCTCGGCTCTCTTTCATAAGACTCGTGTACCCACCGCTAGACTGAACACAAAGACAATCTATATCTAGAAGTAGGTTGACTGAAGACCAAGCCAATCTCGAATAAAGAAGAAAAGTAGAAGCCGATTAGAAAGATAAAGCTTTTTTCTGCCTTCTTTCTCCTTTCTTTTATACGCTTTCTTCTCTTATGATATTTCGTCTTTGATCGAGGGCGGTACACTTCTCCCCAATATGAGATAGGTTGCAGCTATAGTCAGAACTCCAACTGGGCCAATATAATAAACCATAAACCATGACCATCTATCTTTTTCTCTTTAATATCATCAATTTTATAGCTTTAAGCGGGCTTTTGACTAAACAAAGCCTGTAACTCCGAATCCTTCACTCTTGGAATGGACGGACCAGACCTTAAAAGAGGCATTGGAAGTGCTAGGGCGATAAACCTCCCATTAGCCTTTAAAAGGAAGCAATCACAACTTCAGATGAAGTCTTTTCTATTGATCTCAGCAGAGTTCTTCACCTCCTACATGCAAACCAAGGCTTGCCGGTAACACGTTGCGAAGCCAAAGGAACCACAGGTGGGCAATTCTCAATTTAACATTACATTATGTAAAGCTTTCCAATCCGTTAAACCTGCTCCCTCTGAGAATGGTTTTACCCCGATCCTCAATCTGATTTTGTTTCCGATCCTGCTCTTATTAACTAAACGGTCTGTGAGGTCCCATTTGAGATATCGAAAACCTTAGAAAAAAAGGCCCATCTCTGTCAACCCCCAAACTAAGGTTCTGTATGCAGGGGCCTATACGGACCTTTCTTTCCTGCTGCAAGAGGCCGAAGTCTGTCGCTTGCATTGGCCGAAGGAGAGAGACAGGAAAGAAAGGAAGCAGGCCGGCTTGCGAGCGATGAGCAGAGGTAAGCTCCTGCCCTCCCTATGAATGTAAAATTTCACCATGCCTTAATTGAATAGCGGATGAAAACGAGACTCAGTGGCCTTCGAAGGCTAGCTCCTTAACATCCGAAGTAGAATGACGTAAAGGATGGGCTTTATAGGGGGGCGCTAACGCGTCAAAGCCTATAGCTAACGCTATGGAGTTTGATTGCTGAGAGGAGAAGAGAAAGCCTTTTTTTTTTCTTTATTCATAGGTGACGGAGCTTCAAGCAGCTTTACCGGACGAGGGGTAGGCGCTTTCTAAGCAACTCCCCCACCCCCAATTGATCAAGGGACAAGAACGATCGATCAAAACAGAACCCAACAAACTGCCCCGGGAATAGTTGAAAAGAGAAAAAGTACAAGATCCGAGGTTGAAGGATCCAAGTCCCAAGCCACTGTACCGGTATAGGGGCCTTTAGGCCTATCGAACATAGGAGCAGGGGAGGGGCCGTATGGACACTCTACGAAGGAAGTAGCATGGGTCAAGTCCTCCGCACGCCCTTCTGCCAGCGTAGAGCAGAACAATTGAATTTAAAAGGTTAGCAGTTGTTAGGCAAGCAGTGGCTATAGGGATCGTTCCAAGCCTTGATATAGGAGATTGCCCGATCTTTCTATCTTTCTTTTTCACAGTTCAATCACAATGATTGACTGGGTGGAAAGGAATCTTCTCTTGCTCAAAGCTAAAGCTAGTATGAATAGCTTGGACTCTTCCCTTCCCTCCCGATTGCTTCTTCTGCCGTCAACTCAGGTAGCTCAAGCAGAAGCAGAATCCGCCTTTGGGCTAGCTCGGCTAGCACGGTCCTTCGCGATTAGCCCCAGACAGAGTCTTGAAACTAAGTTCTTCAACCCGTCGTTGACTTTTTTCCTTGGTCTTTGTTTTCCCACTACCTCCAGCTAACTGCTTGAAAGAAAGCTCTTTTTTTTTCTCCTTTCTCTGGCTCGATCCTGAAAGTTGAGTGGCGTGAAAGCTACCCTTGATTCTTTCTTGCTTGCAGAGGTGAGGGGAGATCTATCATAAAACTATGCATTTGTTCTGTTCTACGTCATTGATCTGACATGTGACAGAGGGGAACCAGGGTTCACATTTGAGAGTGCCGTGCCGGGAAGAGTTTGTATAGTCGAAACATGGAATTGAGTGAATAGCAGGCTTGTAGTTGAATCGAGATTGGTGAACAAGCAACTCCCTGAGTAAGCACTTTCCTTCCTTGCACAGTTTACTTTATTAATAACAGTGGATGCTGAGAATTTCCGATTAGTCACCTCTGTTGGTGAAACTCTCTCATATACGTCATTTCTTGTCTCTGATCCTAGCGACTGAGCACGTACCCCTGCTAATTCTTTTTAGGAGTTCCACCCTGCAAGAATGGATGGATTTCTTATTGTATTTGTTTCATCGGGACTGACGGGACTCGAACCCGCAGCTTCCGCCTTGAATCAAAACCTTTCTTTTCTACGCGTTGACCGCATTCCCTTCTTCATCAGTTGATGGAGCTAACGAACTGCCTTCAACAGATGCGGATGAATTAGCTGCCTATTTCTAGAATGAATCTAGCTGCACACCAGTTGCTGTCATTCCCGTCGCTTCTGTTTGAAGAAATAGATAAAGAGAAGGTTATACCGAATCCTCAAGGCTTTTCTCTCTCCTCTCATACATAATAGACGGTGCGGTGATCACTCATCAATGCTGCTAGGGACTTATCTAGTCATAGTGCCTGAGCGCTAATCGAATGTTCTGGCTCAGCATCAGGTCTGCGACAAAGACAGATTTGACAATCTAGTATATAATCTCCCGCTCTGTATCCCCACTCCGGAGACCATTCTTTGCCTGAAGCCGGCCTGAACTTAAACGGCTAGTCCCCGAGCTTAGGAATAGGCTACGCTGCTTGCGCTTGCTAGTAATAGAGAGTCTTCCCTCCGTTATTTACCTTTTTTTTCTCCTTAAGCTTTCGGTCAAGTGGCTTTACGCTCGCTTCTCTCTCTCTTGCCGTCCCGCTGATACCACTAATTGCCGAGAAGCGAAGGAAGGATTGAATTCCAGTCCATTCTCCTGGGCAAAGAGAAGTCTTTCGAAGTGATCTGCCAGTTTCTCTTATAAGAACGAGACGATCCCTTTCCAACCTAGCTATGCTGTTGGGATTAAAGACTGGCATTTGATTCCTTCTTTCCCTCCTTCCTTTCCAGTCCTGATTACCTTAACCTAGCATTACCTTTGAAAGATGGAACATCGGAAGCAGTTTGACAGAGAAGGATTCTCCCTGCCTGAAAGAAAGCCATGCTGATATATGATATCTGGCAATAGCTATACAGTTCAATCTTGAAATAGCTAGTCGATTTCTAGATCTGTACAGTTTTCAGAGATCTTTAACCATTGGCTCAGTCAGGGAAGGGGAAAGAGCAAAGAAGAGATAGAGTGAGTCTGATTGCCAGTTCCGTCAGATGGAATGCTTTCCTGGAATGGAAAACAGATAGCCAGTCATCCACCCGACTTCTACCAAATGAGTCTATTCTCGTGTAAACTTTCGGGCAATGGATCTATTCCAATCCCTTCTATCTCACCCTCTGCCCTGCTTCTTCCCGATCCGAATGAATTGGCGAATTGCAGCCCTTCTTTTATTGATATTACTGGTAGTCTACTAAGCCCTTGCTTATGTGGACGCTTCTTGCTTCTGATGCTTCTGCTCTAGCCTTGCCTAAAGTTGGTAGAACAGAGAGAGGCTACGCACCTTGGTCCATCATTTGAGGAGAACCCCTCTACTAAAGATAGAGCGTTGGCGCTAGTCTTCCAAGCAAAGCTATACCTGTTGTTTTGCGACTCCAGCTAGCTAAAGAAAAGGCAATTAAACTCGGATATTCGATAAGCCGAGTACAGTCGAGAGAAAGACACCCCGAAGTGTTCAAGGAGGTGGGGCGCAAGGAAATCATGTTGTTCTTTGTTTAGAGGATCACTATTTCTTGCGCAGTCCGTGCCAGTAATGATATCCTAATTCGGTTACCTCCACCACTCATCAAGGCAGAACATAAGAAAGGAGACAGACTATTGCCAAGAGGGAATAAGGTAGCCGTGGGGTAGTGCAATGTATGATCCATCGGATTCTTTTTATTCTATTTTCGGTGCGTTGTTTTTCAGCGAATGAAAGAAACCGCTGATTCCACAGTTCCTTCATCAGATTTGGGTGCTTTTGAAAGAGCTGCTTCTGCGAATGAGTCAACGGATACTAAAAAGAATATTTCAACGAATTTCATGGAAGGAAATGGAATTTTTGAGAAAAGGGTCTTGCTAGAGTCGAAGGACTAGCAACCTGACAGTCCTAAGCAACCTGGAACCAACAACATTACATATACCATACTGCTATAGAAGACATGAGTACCAGTTACGGGACGCGTACACCCGAAATTGGTGAGCTACTTACTGCCCCTTAAGTCAAGAGCTAGTAGTAAACGTAACTATGGCGAATACGTTTTTCTTGCTTGCCACATACCCGGAATGCGAACTAAGCAGGAACATGTGAACTAAGCCCAAGGCATGATCCTGGATTGAAGTTCTGGAAGTGTGGACACAGGGCGGAGGCATACCAGGCACGACTAAAGACCATTGGACGACCGGGAAATAGCACTGAACAAGCAGGGGCTAAAAGCTTCTTTTCTTCTACCCAGTCTTCTCCCATAGTCTCAGAAGAGGGTCAATACGATCCAAAGAAAAAAAAATTCAACTATCAGAGCGGTGATTTCGACTTCGAAAGCCATGAGCCCCATTCACGAAAGCCTACGGAACAAACTTGCTACTTTTGATTAACTCGTCGCTACTTCTGACCCCTCTACGTACCCTCTCTTTCTCAATCTGACCCTTC